>JAVQJG010031666.1:0-17642 GCA_036024015.1 Craterocephalus amniculus
TGGTAGTTCGCAAAACGGCTTCAAGTAAAACCTGAAATAATCATAGTTCTTTGCGGTATCTTATTTTTTGTTACCATGAAAATTTTTCATTTAAATCCACAACCAACATATCTGGAATCCAGGGCAGAGAACAATGTGGATACGAAGATAATTATTTTCACTCCATTGACTCCCACTCATATTTTTTCGATTTTAAGCACCCATGAGGCGGAAGTAGATGGGCGTGACTTCGGCACCCCATAAGGGCCCTAAACCTTGACGACAAGAGCAAAGAGCTCCTGTAGGATATTAAAGGACGTTAAGGTTTTGAATGTAATGTGAAACATTAAAAATTGTTTTCTAGATTTTATAGGCAATCAGTCCAGAGATTCAAACACAGGAAAATAATGATAAAATAAAGATCTATAATCACAGTATTGGTAATATTTTAAATGAACAACGAAACAGTCAAGAGTTTATTTGGGGATTTTAGCGGCTTAGCTAGATGACTTTTGACAATGACACCAAGTTTCTTCCCGAAAATATGTCATCCAGAGTAACTATGGGTTTAGCCAGAGATTCTCTGAGGTTTTCCAGGGATAAATTAAATTACTTTGGTATTGCCTGAGTTCAGAAATGGAAAATGACTCATCTATGTGTCAACATCAAGCCTTGCACACACAGATGACAAACTATGTAAGTGTCTGTTTTCTTCAGGCCCCATAAGTAAATAGAAGCAAGCAGCGTCAGCATACCATTAGAAATGTGTGGTATGGTGTGTAAACAGAACTAGTCTGATATCAGAACACCGGAATAACATGACAAACTTCAGAAGAGACTTGATTTATATGTGCAAACTGGAAGTTACAAGATAGGCATGAATTAGACAAGCCCAGAGTAATTTCTGTTTGATTCTGAGGATATGCTCAAGTTTTTGTATTAAGATGGTTTAAATGGTGTCAAACACTGCAATGAGATCTGAAAGAACCAGTAAATAAAACTCCATATCCATACTGAAATTCTTTAGTTATCAATAAAGAAGACTTTAAGAAAAAAATTAGGCCAAATATACCTTTAGCTAGCTAAAATATAAACCTCTTTTTCATCAAATACAGATCTGTATTGACTACTACATCAGTCTTGGCAGATGCAGGCTGTCAAAACAGAACTCTTATGAAGTAGAAGCACTTTTCCCAGGTATTTGAATTTCATCCAACCATCCACCCACAATACTGCTCTTCCATGATGAGGAAATCAAAGTCATAACCTTTCAGAGGAATCCAAGCAGGGAGTCAAGCCCTGTTTAATTTATGCACAAATTAAGAAAAGGTCAGATTACACAAAGTAGCCAGTCTGTGTCATTTCCTATTAGTAATGACTCACATTAAACCACAGTGGGGAAGAAATATTGTTAATACCTCAAATTTCTGTGAAGCTGTTACCAATGCGGCTTGCATGGGACTTAACTTCAGTGGACGAAAATAGCTGTGTTTATATTTAATCACATTTCATTGTTTCAAGTCCACTCAGAGGGTCTCCCCAGTGGGCAAGATCACAGAGACTGTCATTAGGATTTATAGCAGCTTGTGTCTTTGGTCTTCTGTTCATTAAAATGTTTCTGCTGGGATTCTGTGGTCGCCACTGAAGAAACCATTTGGACTTAATGATGCGCAGCATCAAACGCAGTAATCTTTGCCTTTTTAATTCACTATTTTCAGCATGCAGACCACATTCTGAAACACTGTAAGCTTCACTTATATAAATACTACGTCTGAGTTCTGCCTTGGCTCAACTTATTCTCTTACTCATGAAGAAATTCTCCAAGCGGCTGATTAAACATTAAAAGTGATCTACAAACTGCCAAAGAACCTAAAACTCTATCACAACAATATCTGCTAGATGGCTTTACATGCCATTTATCGCACCTGTCATCAAGCCAGAAAATGGTCCCAAAGCTCTGAAACATAATGGAAGTTCAAGTTCTCCAGAACAGAGGCAACTACTTTCCACTTGGTAAACAGAACTATGCCCCAAACCAAGTTCTCTGTTTACAGTGTCTGTAAAAGCATTTTTAAAGGTCAGCAGGGTGAGGGTAATTTATTGTTGAAGTTATGGTGAGTTTTCTTCAGATCCTGGCAGCTTCTGAAGGTTTGGGTCTCTGGAGAAAGCAAGATGTGCCTCTCCTATTCCTCTTGACATGAAGCTCATGTGCTTTTAACTGTGCATACTGTTAGATCTGCTTCCCTTCTTCTCAAGGTCTGTCAGAGAGTTCCTGTCAGAGAAGGAGCTTTTCACATTTGGAAACAGAACATGCAGGTGGTTGTCATCAGGAAATTGAGCACCAGGTAAGGTTGACCCATAAAAGATCTGGGTCTGGGAGTATTTGAACATAGTTTGATTTTGAGACTAAATAATGCTGGCGAAGGATGAAATTAAATATATGTCAAAACAATCACACTCAAATTTCCAGGAATGAGACTCTGAACTGGTTCTTAAAGCACAATGTACCTACAGCTTGTTAAATAGCCCAGCAGGGTAAAACCTTTCATTTCTTATTCTTCTCTTCAATGAAAGCAAACTGATGAGGAAAAATTTGCTTATCTAGGATTCAATGCTCCCCTGTCTTCAGGCTGTTGCAGCAGCTTTTGTTCACGATTTCAATGATTTGTTTTAGAGTTATAATGAACGTGAGAGGACCAAATGGTACTTAGAAAAATTTAAACTTGGATCTACTGTTACTTGCGAACTACAGAACGTTTGCAGATACCGATTGTATTGCTGCAGTAAGCCCATTTAGACCATAAGAAACTTTTTATATCTCTTTAAATGATTCCATGAAGAAACACTTTTTTGTGTACGCACTACAGGACCTGGGGATGGTTGTGGTTCACGGCTTCTTAAAATACTACCACAAAAGTTTCCAACTTTAAAACTCAGTGTTTCTGACTTGTTTCGATGGCACCATGATATTTATTATTTACATTCTGGAGCCTCATTGCCCAGCAACATCCCAGAGCTAAGAACTGCACTTCATAACAATTTCCCTTCCAGCCTGGAGCATGATGCAAGAACTGCGTTTTGCTTTACAGCTACTGGATATCAACATACTGACCATTTTAGATATGCACCAAAGCTGTGAAAAAAACCAGGAAAACATTATCGGAGTGAGCAAGAAAAGAAAGAAAGAAAGTGACAGAAAAAGACAGAATCAAGAGTCAACGTAGGATTGACATTGGTTTAAGAGAACTAAAAGAACAGATAGAACTCAAGACAGATGCTGAATTAGCTGATGTTGGAGGACGCTAAGTCTGAAAATCTGTCAAAGTTCAACAATGTAGCTCCTCCTGAGAGCAAAAGCACAAGGAGAACTTTCTGTGATCTACCTGTAATTAGTTCAGACAACATAAGTGTTGGGAAATGGATGAACATACAGGTATTAACGCAGCAAATTAACCAGCCATGACAAATAACATGTAAACACTGGCGAAACCTTCCTTTAAACAACAGCTTTAAAGATAAGTCAGCAGACAAAACACTGGAATTGACTGCCAGTTAACCCCAAACTTAATCAACTTTGCTAATTGCAACAGAGGAATTACGACATGATTTTTGATTTGTCTGCCAACCACCAGCTGGCTGTTACATCATGTCAGCGTTCTCGTCTGCTGTAGCAAACCAAGAGAGAAACAGCTCCTGAAGGTTTGTCATGCTGTCTAGAACTTCCTAGGCCCCTTGAACCCAAAACAAAACTGTGAACTGTCCAAAGGTGCTGATGAAAAGCTCCACAACAATTACACGGCGGGACCATTACAAGACTGTTTTGCCAACACACAAAAGAAGTTGTTAATTACTTTTGCGTTCCAAAAATTACTTGTATTGTCTTTTAGGATAAGTTGACATGAAATGATCCTGATTCAAATTCAGCTGCTGAAGGATGTAAACTAAGAATTCATCCAAATTTCATCTGTTTTGCTCTTGAGGTTTGAACTGGTTATAAATTCAAATAGAATGGGTCTTTTTGTGCAGCACCAAACCTGAAATTTCCACTCCTGCACATAATTTGATCCCACCGAAGCTTCTTGAATACATTTCTGTCTCCGCTTTTGAGCTGAAAGAAAGCTTTGTTTTACATCTTGACTTATTTAGTGTTGGCTCTGCACTTTATTTGACATAGACTCAATACCTTTTTATTTCAAGGACAAAAACATCTCCAAGAGTAAACACAGAATAAATCCAATCAGGCATTGTTGGGCAGTTATTATTTAACTGCAGACTTTGTACTGTTTTAACAGAGTTGGGGTTATAAAGTCAACATGACTCACCGTGCCAATGTGACTCCAGCCTGGCTGAAAGCAAAGAAAAATAAGGGAAAGAAATGAATCCCTTTTTGTCATAAGAGTGAACCGCAGTGCACTGCTCGCCCCGTGAACACCATGTTTTGTCGGCTAAGGCAGGTAATAGGAGGGTAATAGAGATGTGGGACTGAGCTGGGGGTTAGGGCAAGTGGTTAATAGCAACCAGATGTTTCACCAGATGTGAGTGCGATTCAGAATGCTTTACTATGTAAATCAAGAAGACATCCAGAGTTTCGTCCTCATGCAGATATTGCCGAGATACTATGAAGCAAATCGAGCTCGTGGCAGTTGGAAGCCAGATTTAAGCAGAGTGTTTGTGTTTTGCTGTCATGGTTTATTTGTATATGCAGGTGTGTGTATAGCATGTCTTCGTATGTTGACACTTGTTCTCTGTGTGTACTTCTGTGTAGTCAAACTGATTCATCCGAGAATTTCTCTGTGATGCTCCAAAAGCGAAGAGATTTTTTACAGCATCCTAAATTCAAAGCTCCAAAAATAGAGCAATGATCTCACCCTTTTCATCGATTTGGGCAACCATCCAGCAGCACAAAAACATCACATACTATATGAATTACACAGGCCTTCTAGATTACCCTGTCACACAAAACATATGTCTGTTTTTTCTATGATGGGTCCGTAAAAACCCTCTTTTTGCATCCATGAACAGGCTGCTGTTAGATTTAGAGAGATTTGTTTTGACAGGAATGTGCTTGTGTTAAGAAAGTGTAATAAAAGCTGCTTGCATAGTTTCAGGTGCTGTGAGTCCGTGGGCCTTACAGTCTTTTACTCGCAACCAGTGGCAAACAGAAAAAAGAACACAAAAAACTAGCAGTGCATCTGTTATTATGTCGGAATAATCCCATTTTTAAAAGAAGAATAACAAGTGAACTTCCCAAACCAAAACGTGCAAAGAATGTCCGAAAAAACAGACCAGCACCAGATGCTCTAAAGCTACTGGTTAAAAGAAAAGGGGGGGAAGTTGTGTGCTGGTTTTGGGGTAATTTCGCTACCTGAAAACAAGAATTAAAGGAAATAAATATCTGTGTTGTTTTGTTAATTTGCACTAATCTAACAGGATGTTAATTATTTTCTTTGTATTCAACATCAGTGGCTTCTGACACGTTTGTTTAAATAATGCTTTAAACAAACGTGGTGCAACTCAGATTTCTAATAATTCAACAAATGTAACATATAACAAAGATTAATGGTTTCAAATCCTCTCATAACACAGAAAACTCTCTGGGTAGCCTACATGTTGCAGTACTCTCATGCTTTTCTCTCTATGTCCAGCTGTCTGAATGGTGCCAGCTGAAAGATTTGACAAAGCTCATTTAAAATGGAGTGTGTTAAAAAATCTGGCTGGCACTAGATGTGTCTTTATGTGTGTCCAAAATAAGGGCCCAAGCTCAGGCAAAGAGGGATGTGCATGCCTACATTTTTCCTGTCAATACAACACCATTAGGTTATGGTACTTTTTCATATACCAATGCTTTTTTCCCCCTAAGGTCAAGGTTTAAATATTAGAACGTAAAATATAAACAATATCAAAGTGATTGAATGATTAAATTCCAGATTTATATAAGATTACTCACAGTTTTAATGGAAAATAAAACACAATATAGCAATATGATTAATATAATAAATCAGAATGTGCAAAAACCTGCATTAAACCAGTAAAATATCAAAAAGGAACATCAGTAACAGTAACAGTGTCAACATGAGAACTGACAGGCTGCCATTATCATGTGACACAGAAAGAATACACTAAAGTATTGTAGTACATGCAATACAATTGGTATATTTGTTTCTGCAGTCATATCTTGATATTCAAAAAAGTATCTATTCTGATATGTTGACAGGCTGGTATAAAAGAACCAACTCCAAAGTATTCTAAGTGGATTTCCCTACAGGCAAATCCATGGGTACAGAATGCAACATCTGTCAAGGAGTAAGCCGTGGTGTGTCAGAGTCAGTAGAGCTTTGGTAGAAGCCATGTAAGGGCCCGAATGCTTCATAACTTCACGCTCATGCCGATTTTTTTTTGTCATGCTTGCTTATTTCATTGCCATGTCTGCTACCAGAGGGGCCACACAAGAAACTGGGTTTGACCACAATATTTGCAGGATGTGAAATAAACACAGAGAAAAGAGAATGGAGGATGGAGTGTGATTAATGTGAAGATCCCAGCAGCTGTTGCTTTATGGATTGGCTTTAAGAGGCCCCAATCATGGACATTGGGAAAGTGGTCCCCTTTGCCTCTACACTGCCCCTACTGGTTACTTCATAATTGCATCTTTTGCCTGGGCATCTGCTTACTGGAATCAGAAAAAAAAATGTGGGATACGTTTCATAGCTAGGAAAAACAAATACAGATTTAAAAAAGTATGTGTGTCTTGGCACTTGTGGATCAACACTTTGTAAACAAATTGTTTCACTGAAAACATTGTCCTTTCTGCAATAAATTCATGGCAAACCTAGACTTTTAGGCTGGTGTTTTAAAATCTGTTTGGGGGCTGGGTGGTCATGATAGCTGGGGGTGTAAAAGATCTGCTGATGATCATCTGATCTGGCATGACTTCATGCTTTATAAAACTATAATTAAAGCATTTCAGCTGCTGATAAATAGATATCTGTTTTATGTGAAAATCTGCAGTGGATTGAAAGAGGATCTCAAAGTTTCATTTCCAAATATGGTGGGACACTTTATCAGGACACTTTTAGCTGTAAAACGTGAAAACTTATTTTACCTAAAAACTCTGATAACTATGGATGTTTTTGCTGTAGCTAAGGTAAAGTTCCATAATAACTTCTGAACATATAAATCAGGTGGTTTGAGATTAAACTTGACTTTACACAACCTTGGTTATGTTGTCAAGGTTTATAAATGAAATATTTTGGAGAGGTTTTAGAGACCTGGCGATCGTATTTGCACTGATGTTTTAGTTCTTTCAAAGGAAACAGGTAAAGGCCAGAGAAGATTTAAAAAACACTCCACAGATAAGTTTATGATCCATCTATCTGGAAAAAACTTTGGTTAAACCAAGCTTTTCTGATAAATGACCTCAAGTAGCCTACTCTCCAGTTCTGACTTACCTGATGCTGCAGCAGGATTCGCATTTTTAACGGCCACCATAGTTTGCTTTCATTCCTATCGAAAGCTTGCATATTGCCCATATTATAGAATGCTTAACCAGATAACCAGACACAAAATCTGATGCAGTTAAACAAATGTGGCCACACTCTTCACTCTTTACCTCATCCTAGCAGTGTTTCCACTTCCCATAAAAGTGCGCAAAACCTAAATATCACAATAAAAATTAGATAGTGGAAACACCTTCATTAAAAAAAACCCTTTCAAATATTGGTTATCAGTTTTTACACTCTCAGGGGGTGATTTTTCTACATTTCCACTTCACCAAATGTGATGTATCATGGGGTCACAAGACCAGTTTGTTTGTAGCAAAAATAGTGCAGAATGTATGAACGGAGTAGGAGACAGGAATCTTTTTACAAATAATTAAACAGAAAAATATAATTGAGATCCAGCAAAATGATGCATCTTCCTCAAAATTAAGTCTCATGGGACGAAATTTAAGGAAAATTATGGCCAAAACCCATTCACTGGAAATACTGGCATATCCACTGTACTTTGCAAATTTTTTTGAAACATTTGCTTTTACTTTGAGAAAAAACTGTCATGCAGCAAATGACTTTTCTTTTCAAATCTGCATTCTCTAGCCCTTTTCACACTGCTCCTTCAGTGGCTCATATTACCTTTACACAACTGTGTTCTTTGAGCGCAGAAGCACTGGTTGCAGAGCTGAACCAGTATCGCTGTGTGAGAACATACCAGAATGCTGGGCTACACCACTCTCACCATTGATGCTGCTGTTACTCAGCTAATTCCAAAACGTGCATAAGCACAAACTAATGAGGCCATGACTTGTGTTGGGTCTCTGTGAACTACTAGAAGTGAAGGGTGGCTGCTTGGCTACAACTCATTTTTTCCACTGACATCACCTTATGTTAAGTGAGAATCGCCTCTATAACTGCCTTATGCTACTTTTTCCAAATCTGCCAATATTTCAGCCCTATGTGTTGATTAATTTAGGCTGCCCACAATGAGCTCCGGATGAAACTTTTTATGTATATCTCTGTAATAATGGGGTAGAGACGCACAACATGTGCAAAAGAAACTAAATACTGCAATCAAACATAAATGGAGAATGTCCTTATTGCCATAACTGTAATGAAGAAGATAAATGACTTCTTAACAAAATGATGCTTTCCTTACATAAGAAATATGGCAGGGTTTCATGTTGCAAAGAAACATTTAATGAAAATGTTTTATGGTTGTATTGCTTCAGAAAATATAACACCACCATGAAATAAGGCTAATTTGTAAGCATGCTTATCTTGCCAATTTCATGCGTATAGTCCTCACAATAAAACAGCATTGCATTGCTAATATGTAAACAGTAATTAAAAATAGAAAAACTGCACTTTTTACCCCTTTTCTTGTGGGAGGTTGGCTCTAATTCCTGATTATTGCTTTCTGCGTGGGATTCTTTTCTCTTCCCCAGTCTTACCCTGACTTTGACTGGAAAGAAGCTTTCTGTATCTCCCGTGAAAACGGATTGGTACCGTGGGAGTTTAGACAAGCAAGTCAAATTCCAGTCACACCTTTGACCTCTGGGTAAATAGAGTATAGTTAACAACCATCCTCAGGACAGATACTGACTGATGAATGAAGCAGTGGGGTTTTGGGCAAAGGAAAGTCTGCAAACTCAAATAGCACAAAGAGGTCAGGCAGAAGTCAACACTTCTCCAGTCAGCCTTGGAGGGATTATTTGACTAGCTTTCACACGTATCCAATGGAGGGTTATCAGATTGAATAGAGGAGGTGAAGCTAAATTAGCGCCTGCCCTCTCAGATAGTGTAAATTAAAGGAGACCACAGAGATCAGCCCAGCCCTGCCCAGCCTCCACCCATCACCTCTCCTCCCACACCTCACTTTTTTGTGATAAGATGTGCAGCAAATACAGTAAAAAGATAAAGGGGGCTTAAGCATATGGTCAGCTGTCACTCAAGAATGCTTTTCTATGCAGAAAGCAGAAAAAAAGAAGGAAAAGTTGAATAAGAACTGGAGCCATATGCATCATGTGTCCAATTTTTTTTTTAAATCCTGTCATTTCTGTTATAATTGTATTTCTATACATCTGCTCTTTCTGGCTTCAGAAAACCGAAAACAACAGTATGTTCACTTTTTATAGTTTCAGGGCACATCTAACTCGTCAATGAAAACTTGGAAAAAAAAAACCTGCAGCTGCACAGGAAAGCCAAACCCCGGCTCTCCTGTATGGACACAACGGACATTGCTTCAGCCCTTATTTGGCACTGGTTCACCTATTTCAAATTAAAAACACACACTTCTAACAGGACTACATCATGATGCACTGACCCTGTTAGGGTGGATTTGAATATTCAGCTTCGGTCAGGGCTGGTAATGACAAAAACACTGCATCATCCTACAATAACATGTCCTACAATAACAAGTGGTTGTTATCATGAGCATCACGTGAGGAAGCTAGTGACTTTTTCTTTCAGAGGCACTTTCACTCATATTTAATACTCCTTACTGAAATTGAACAATAACAGTAAGAACTCATTTTTAACATCATATAAAACCCTTAACAGCTGTAGTGATAAAAGAAAACTTTTAGCATATGGAAGTACTCCCTTAAAAATTTTTAATGTTCAGCAAAGCATGACAGCTCTAACAGTGGGCTACAACATTTCACTGTTTTCTATGGTACTACACATACACTGAAACAAACTGTCCAACTCACCCGGTAAGTGATGAGAGCAGAACGTCCCCCCGAAGTTGTTCAGTCCACACACAGAGCCTCAGACAGACTGCAAATCTTAGTCTTTTTTCCCTCCAAAACACTTTTCAAGCAGCCCTGAGATTTTCACAGTTGCTGCTGTGGTTAAGTCCTGAAGAACGTGTGTGTCTCTGGTTGTGTGTGTGTGTGTCTGGGGAAGAGGTGGTAACTTCCTCTCAGAGTTGGAGACGGAGTGAGTAACAGAGTTTTTGCTCTCCCGGCTCCAGTCCACAAGAAGCAGGAAAAGCTATCCCTCTTTCAGATGGAAAAAAAGAGGAACAGCCTAAAAAGGGCAAGCTCAAGGAAAAAGGGAGGGAGGAGTGCTGTGGTGTGTGTGTGTGTGTGTGTGCTGTGGTGTGGCGTGGGTGTGCGGGGAGGGAGGGTGGGCTCTCCCTTTGTTGTTAAGGAAAAAGGCAAAAACACAACCTCAGGCAAATTAGACCAAGTCT
The DNA here is from genome assembly GCA_036024015.1 of Craterocephalus amniculus. Lineage (NCBI taxonomy): Eukaryota > Metazoa > Chordata > Actinopteri > Atheriniformes > Atherinidae > Craterocephalus > Craterocephalus amniculus. The sequence continues at coordinate 10,669 of JAVQJG010031666.1, forward strand.
CTCCGTGTGTAGTCCAATGTGACCGGAAAAACAACAGCCGGGACAAAGATGCCACGTTCCGAATGAGTAGCTGCAGCTTGGATATCCCCCTTACATCCAAACATCTCCCACAAAATGAAACCCTTTTGAGGACATGCACTTATTTGCATCCAAACAGAAGCAACTCTAAACCTGATAAACATGTTGTGTCATGTTGAACCGCTTCATAATCAAGGTTTCTGAATTCAAAGTCGCAACATATGGCTTGTTGATCTGTGTGCAGGTAGGTAGATTTTGTTACATTTTGACAAAGCCAGTCTCTTGTCCCTTTCAGACTAAATAAAACAACCACAGCATTGTGCTCTAAAACGTATTTGTTGTGTTCTGCACTGCATGACATGGAGAAAGGCACTGGATGTTGCTTGGTTAGCTCACATGTTGTGACTAAAACAGTCATATAAAAGCTATCTCGAGGTAGACAGCAGGCAAAATGTAGGTATTGTTGTTTGTCTGAATTCCATCTAGGCCAGATGTATATAAGCCAGCACATGTTTGGAAATTACAGGAGGAAAGCCCAGTCATGGAAACATGGTTTTTATCCAAATATACATGTAGAAGTCTTATAGATGTGTTATAGAAGTGATGCAGTCCGTCAAGAGATTTTAAAAAACTTTATCTATTCAGTAAATAAATGCACTGATCACAGTGGCAAGTCCATATCGAACCAATTTAAAGACCTACTTAGTAACTTTTCAAACTTAAAACTCTGCATTGTGGATGACTTGTTTGATGCACAGTGACATGTAGGCCTACTGTGTGCATTCCTGGAGATGTTGCTACCCAGCAGGTTGCCATGGCTGAGAAACTGCAATGTATACTTTTTCATGCAAGATGCTAGCCAAGTTTTGTTTTCCGTCTGCTTGTCATGCTAGCAAGCGGATGTAACAAACCGGCCATTTTTAATATACACTATCACTGATCCAGCAAAGAAACGTTAGAAGACATAATCAGAGGAAAGACAGCCAGAGACAGACCAAGAGATAAAGCAAGAGTGAAGATAAGGCTGTTTTTTACTATTTAGAGAGAGCTCACACTACAGGTAGGAGGCAAGATGGATGCTGCATTAGCGGGTGCACCACTGAGAAAATGGCAAAAGTTAAGTAGTTCCTCTTTAAAGGACTAATGATGCTCACCTGAAATCATAAATATTACTGGACAGAGAAGAGACTGGAAAAATATTTTCAAAAATTCAAAGAGAAAGCACATACTGTATCTCTTTAAATGACAAACACTTTCATTAAAAATACTTTTAATATTCATACATTTTTCATTTACAGTTTTGTACGATTGAAAACTATTACACAGTTTATCAAAGCAGCACTATGGAACTTTACCATCTCCTAATAAAGGCTAGATTGGCATTCATCTTGAATCCTATCCCTTCTCTGAGCTCCCGCTTCCCTATAAAAGTTGGTTCAACTCTTCAAATTTTATCACTTTCTTTCATATCCTCACTTTCTTCAGAAATATCCTCTTGCATTTCTTTGCTGAATCAGTCATGCTGTGTCTAAAACAGTAGGTCTTTTGATATCCAGTTGCTGGCATGTGACATGAATGATGCTGTCCTGCAATGCTCAAAACCAGTCTAAAGGCTGGTAGCTTTACGGTTAGAAATGATTTCCACATAAATTTTACAATGCCATTTCACACATGGAGGATTGCATTATCAAGGACTTAGATCTTCATTCTATGAAATTTCAAGGATTTTTTCTATATATCATCAACATTGTCAAAACATCACAATGTTTTATGTGTATCAGATGCGATAAAATGAAGATGTAAATGACAGTGGGAGTGTGATTTTTCTTTCTCGTTAGAGGTCTGTTTTCCTTGTGTAAGTTTCAAATAAAGTAAGGGTTATTTCCAAACATCCATCCTCAGTAGGGCCCATCCTACTGAAAAAAAACATCCTTTAATTTGAGAAACAACTCATATAAGCTTACCATCTGGGCTCAATCATTTTCAGCTGATATATAACATGAAGGTGAAGTATAGCACACATTAATCACAAAATATTTCATTGAAATACAAATTGAAGGCAGTACCTGCTCTCGTTCAGTCTCAGATACAGGGCCATGGTAAAGAAAAAAGAAAAGCACATCCATTAGAAGATGAAGGGGTTTGAATGGACCAAGAAGTACTTGTCAGCAGATTTTTCTAAGGATAGATAAAGTGAGAGTAACTCATGCTGGATCAAACAGTGCCACCATCATGTTCCTACTATTAAGCATGAACCGTCTGCTCCTTTTCAGGTTGAAGATTGAGAGAAAATCGTCTTCCAAACCGGCTGCCAGTCTCTGGAATGTATGTTTTCAAGCTGTGTTACAGGAAGTTGTCTGCAGCATGTAAGAGGGTTATTATTTGTCCAGGAGAAGTGATCTACTACATCCATCAAAAGTCTCCACTGTATGTTTAGCCAGCCCAGCTCTTTCTCCTCTTCACCTATATCTTAAATCTCAAATATGAACTTTACAGTAAAGGAGATAAGCACTTTTGCTTTGAATTTAATTGGTTCATAGCTGCTGATCAAGAACCGATCAGTAAAAATAGATCCAATAAATGTCACTGGATCACAGAGGTCAAAACACTTATTTGTCATTCTTGCTTTCGAAATTCATAATTAGCATAGCTTAATCCCATTTTGCAAAAATGAAACGATAAGACTATCAAGTTCTAGTGATCATCAGCTCCTGTCATTGTGGCAATGGGGGCCATTTGAAAAGTTAAACCAATACTTCTTTATCTGAAAAAGAAAAGGGATACCTTATAGTACCTCTGCAAACTGGGGAAATGGGGCCAAGACAGCAACTGAGATGGAGCTCAAATATTTGAAGAATCTTCTGTGCGATGTAGTAGCCATGTAATTCTGCACAGATGTAGTTTTCTGATAATTTTGCTGATATATTCTCCAGAGAGAGAGATCAAATCATTTTCTCCATTGTCAAACGCTCAGGCTTGAGATGCAGCACAGTGGGAGCATGCAGAGTGTAATATACAGAAAAATGCATATGTGGCTCTCTGGTGGGCTTGTGCTGCCAAGGTGCTGATAACATAATGACAAGTTTTCAGCTGCTTAATGTTTTGAATTTCAGTTTAAAAATGCTACAAACATTTGCAACCTATTACAGCGGTTTCTCTCCACCCCTTACTAGTGTGAGCTTTGATGAGAAGACTGTATGATTTTGGCCTCACATAGAACATGGCAAACATGTAATCGCAATAATGTCGGCTGCTGCTCCGAAAGAGTTGACATGCTAATTGCAAACAGCTGTGAGCTTTTTTTTTTTTTTTTTTAAACTATCAATCTGTCCTCAGAACAGATTTCAATCAATAACTTGACTCCGCAGCTGAACTGACTCTGACAGTGATGTGCATTTCATGTATTCAAATTCAAAGCACACACTGAGCAAACAGTTTTACTTTCAGCATTTGCTAATCCATCTCACTGAGTTCAGCTATAGATCTTCCTGGCCACCATGCTCTGTCTTGACCAAATTTTATTAAAGCCATGCACAAGGGAGGGCATAGTGACATTTCTCATTAGTGTTGCACATACTCCATGGGAAAACGGGGGAAGAAAAGCAAAGACTGGTGAAATCAAGAGTTCATTTTACTCTTCCAGAGGCTCAGCTGTTATTTTGCTACACCCTGCTGGGGCGTGAAAGCACATCTCGGTCCAGATCCCACATGTTTCACTCATTAACCCGCTCCCAAACCTGAGCGGTCTGCCTGTGAAAATCATGGGATACACTCTTTTGAGATGCAATTGCATCGTATATTGTACCCGCTGGACTTTCAGGCTCAACACTCCAAATCAAGCATCGTCCAAGAGTTTCTCTCTCTCGAGTTACGCCTCTTCCCTCTCCTCTTATAAATCTTGGACACACACAAAAAAATAAATAAAAGAATGAAAAAAGAGGGAAAAAGTAATCTCTACAATGACCCGTCCTATCAGCTGCATCAACGAGGAGAAGGTGCAGCAGGGGCTGAAGAAGGGCTTTTGGGTAAAGTCCATTCTCTTTTATGCCAGGATTTAAATCTTTCTCTGCACTCAATCGGTGATCACATTCCTGCCTGGATCTTTTCACGCCTGGCTGACGTCCACTTGTCCCTGGGGCTGATTTATACTCCTCTCAGTCTGTGATAGTGGGTGAAGGGGGAGAATTACAGGAAGGAAAGAAAACCCACAAGAAAAAGATCGAATGAGAGAGATGTGGAAACTGGGCTTAGATTGAAAAGAGAGCGCAGTAATTACAGAGCACATCGGACTTTCAGGTTAGACTTTTCCTGGATTATGAACTCAAGCTTGCCGGTGCAGCATTCAATGTAAATACTGTATGATAACCTGTTGAGGAGGCAGGAACAGAGTGGGATTTGTGGTTGATGACTGGGAGGGTTTGCCTGCAGGTGGGAAAAGATGAACCGAGAAGTGAGGGTATGTGTGAGGACTGTGGTGGTGGTGAGATTTAAACAAGATAGCACTCGTCCACAAAGCTCACAGCTTGGATGAGGTGAAGCGATATGGCCCAAACAGGTTTCATAGAAACAAAAGCTAACCACAGTATTTAACCTGGATTAATATTTGCAGTGTGTTTCATGATAAAGGTGCCTCACCCAGTCTTTTTCCTAAGGTTGCATTGTACGGCTTTTGTTGGCGAAATGCTTCACAGGGAGGCTGTGTGAATGAACAGTAGATAAAAACCCCTGATAAAAGAGGGTTTGGTTCAAAGGTAAGACAATAAAGATATAAAAGAATAATGAAGAAATGGAGCATTCAGAGGAGAGCAGGGATTTTTTTCACCCCTCATGTCCGCCAATAATCTGAGACAAAAATATTCCAAATAAGGTTTCGTCTTCGAAATAAAAACGGACAAAAAAACCAAACAAAAACAAAAAAGCAAGCACCACCCACAGATGACTCATGTGTTCACTCAACAATGAAATGAATATCCTATGAGCATGCTCTGAGAGATTTAGCGTCATTCTTGTCTTAAAACTAAAAACATATGAACGTATCAAATGGTAAAAATGATCTAACAGTGTTGGAAAAAAAAAGCATAGAAAATAGAGAAATTGAGTTAAAACAAGTGGATAGGAGGAGGGAACCACTTTCCGTGTCGATTTTAATGTCAGTTATCATCCAGCTCGTCAGTGTACAAACACTTTGGCATTCACACACTGCTCATTAAAGCTTCTTTTGAGGACCTGTAGATAGATTTAGTCTAGTCTGTTCTTTCAGGTGCTCCCCACACCTTCTTTCCAGTGCATGAAAGCACATGTCTCTGTCTTTGGCCCCAGTGCCCTCCCGTAAAATGTTCACTGGAGGTATTTGCCAGGAGAAGCTGCTTTATGGGACCGATGGGATCCCAGAGCAGGGAGCTCCTGTGCAGAGCGAAATGTTTGTGATCTTAAGTCTGATCTCCTTCCTGCTGTGATTTTCCACTCCCTGTGCATAAATAATGTAACACATGCATTTTTGTAGGCAAATAGAAACACATAAAAATATAGATCTGCAAGAACACAGCATCTGCAACGGCCTGAGTCTGGTAGCTGACAGTGAATCAGAAAAAATAAGAAAAGTCCATTCAGCTGAGGAGTTAGATTACTCCTGATGTCCGTTACTATTAAAGCACATATCTCTTTATTTTCAAATATTATTCCAGGAAATTTCAAGCTCTATAATATAATTAACAATAGCAACACCCTGCTGGGCCAAATACTATCAGTGATATGTGGAGCAAGGGAAAAAAACTCATTATCTAATTTGATTTTAAAATTACTTTTAAAAGAAGGTGAGTGATAGGTTGACCCTTTTAGGTAGCTGACAAAAAACTATTTAGTTAAACTGCAAGGTTCACAGTCCAAGTATGTCTCTAATTAGAAGTGTATTTACTTGAAACCTTTGACTCATTTGGGTTTGAAGCAGCTATTACATCCTGGCAGTAATAATCAAAGTAATTTGGACTGAAACTGGAATATAAACTGATGCTGAGCAGTTCTGCACAACAGAGGCAAACCATCCACAGAAATGACAGTCAAACCAGTATTAACAGGAGGAGCCGGTGTCCAGCCTCACCTCTGCCCCGCTTGTCTGTCACTCAACTTAGATGGCCTGGCTCACAGATGATATGGTTGTGAATGAGAGTACATAAACATTTTAACAACTTGGATATTTGACAAAATTCCCTCCGCTTCTTGGGTTTCATTGTTTTCCTCCTGACTTCATCTCTTCAACTAAGTTAATAACTGTAGATATGAAAAGATGTGAGTCCAAGCATTTTACAGCAATGATAATCATGGTTTAAAAGAGATGCCAGAATTTTAAATAAGTTACATGCTGACTGTATCAATTTCCTAACAGGAAGTAATGTTGTCTTTTTGTTTGGTGCTAATATGATGCAGGGATAAAAAAAAACATCAAAAGTTCTATCCTTTAGTCATGTTAGTGTGGCAGCTTGCACAGACAGCAGTGGCTTGTCTTTTTTTCTGCCATTACTTCAGACAAGACTGGAATATCTAAACAGCTATTGGATGGATTGTTAATTAGCAGCTCCATTAAGTCACCCACCCCTTCTTTGCATTTGATGTGAGAAGAAATTCCCCAACATATTTGTGTGATTCAAATATCTCCACATGGTGATTCACTAAAGACCCATTTTGCACTTGTCAAAAATTCTGCTAACACCAACTAACATCTGGCTCTTTGAGGCGCAACGGGAATGTGTTAAATCATTAGTCTGTTTCCAAAAGACTACACTCAATGTGGGTTTTAAAAGACTTCAGCTCGGCTCTGCATCATTGTGAACACAACTCCTAGATGTATGGAAGCGTATGTGCACCTTTAAGTGCAATTTGCAATTCAATTGGCAAAGTGGCAATTGAATATTTAAAATGGCAATTTAATTGTTAAAATGGCAATTCAATGTTTAACTTTG
>JAVQJG010031681.1:0-13377 GCA_036024015.1 Craterocephalus amniculus
ATAATCACAGATTTACTCAAGTAAAAGTAAAAGTATTCCAAAATAAATCTACTCACACAAGTACATTTTTTTCAAAAATGTACTTAAGTAAATGTAACGGAGTAAATGTAACTCGTTACTACCCACCTCTGATCATGATCATGCAGATTTTTACAAAGAGACATAAAAAGATGGTAGGTTGTGGGACGGTAGAGAGCGGTGGGATGTTTGCTGCTCCCAGGGAACCTGTACGTGCAACACTGCCACTATGATTTCCATTGCTACTGCTTTGCTTGCTGTCTCATTTGCCACTTCCCGTCCATTCCTTTTCTTTGATTTCCAATCCTTCTCCTTTCCCCTCTTAATTTTTCCCTTTTTTCCCTTACTGGCTCTAACTGGCTCTCTTTGGATTTGAATAAAATTTCCAGCCCGGCTGAACCTTTAGTATTCCCTTTTAAATAACATCTCAAATTCTTTATGTTTGAAAATGCCTTTCAAGGTTCCAACTATAATAAGAGCGATGTTGTTTTTCATTTTATTCTTTTCCCATCCCTACTTTATCTGAATCAAGTCACCTAAAATGCATGTTTTTGGATTTTTGGATGTGTGCTTATTTACTTAGTCGTTAAAAAGTAATATACAGAGTTTACTTTTATTTTCTCACTTTAAACCAATGTTGCATTTTTATAGGTGCTGCTGTACATTAAGCATATTCTTAATATAAAATAGAATTTTAATGATGAGTTTTCATTTTTGTTGATGTCTGTAACTTCAAATATTTCAGAAACAATATAAACATACACATTTTAGTCATACTTAAGGCCCATTTATGCTCCCATACAAATGTAAATAGGGTCATCTGTGAAACTGTGGATGATTTTGTAATAATGAAGTTCTCGAACGAGAATAACTTTGAGATACAGACATGCAGAGACATGCGCTTATGTTTGTATGTACATAAGAGAAAGAAGGAGTTATAGGATACATGACACTGTGACACCGCCACATCAAGCACAGCAGCACACCGGGGCAGGCGGAACCGAAGGTCTTTTCCACAGAGGGAGTGATTAAGGCATTGCACAAAGCCCACAGGGATGTGAGAGGCCAGAAAGTAGATCTCATTACCCATAATGTAGAAGAAGAGGAATTCTTGCTTAACGCAGCATGGAAAACTCACACACACTTGCATAATATTTTGTAAAATCCTCTGCTGAACTGAGTGTTATGAAACAGGGGAGAGAGAGCAGATTTACCCTGCAAATGTTGTTATGTTTCAATTTTAAGAGCAAGTTAAAGAAGTTATAAAGATGAGAGGAGGAGGGCGGCTTTTATGAGTTTATGCACCCACTCGCGGAGTTTCATCATGCAGTAATGGAGGTTTTTGTTTTTTTGCTTTTTTGTGTTAAGAAATTAAAACAACATGACAATGGCTGCAGTTCTCACATTATTCTTTCATAACGCTGGAGACTTAATGCCAGCTGACAGATCTGGTTCATGACTGGTTCTTGTCAGAATGTTGTTTCAGCTGAGAGAAGAAAGATTTCTTCATGTCTGCCACACTGCTTATCACGAAATAACTGCTGTTTAACTCATTCTGAGCTGAAGAAGGTCAGTGATTTTCAAATTATACTGTCTATACTTTTATGTGGAGCAAAAAAAATCAGAATCTACAATAATTAGTCTGTTAATCGCTTAATTAAAAGAAGAGCACCAACAATTTTGATAAAATAGTAAAGCATAGATTCAGGAATGCTTGGATTGGCAAATTTTCAGCATTTTGAGTTTGGATTCTTGTGACGTACAGTTTAAGCCGGGCGCCTTTTCTGTTCCTTCACACTCTGATGTATGACGTCCTGATTGTGTTGGGATGCTTCCTGTCACAGAGGCAATTCCACTTTAACCACTAATGTTTTGTAAATAACTATGAGGTGCCAGATAATAGAAAGAATGCATTTGTAAGTCTCACACACTTCTGGCTTCAGGCTTATACTAATATAATCATTTCCACACACACGTACAATCAACGCTCTCATAGAAACAAAAGCAACATCTCGCATATCTAATAAAAATTAACACATACATACAACTACTGTAAAACCACAAGTACTGTATTATACATGATATAGCAACATTTACAGACTATACAGACAGTGTGTGATGCAGCACAGAAACTATTGAAGATGCACCTCTGAGCCATTTGATTATCCACTGATAAGATAATGAATTCTTTGCAGGCCTGATCCAACTCTAACTGAGTTGCATAGAAGCATCAAGAGTCTCAGTTTGCCTACCTGGTTGATGATGTAGATGCCGTAGTCAATCTTCTGCCGTCTGAGGATAGGGTGAAGATAATGGAGCCAGTACTTCAGGTGATTTTCTCTATGACGAAACGGGATGATGATGGCGACCTAAACAACGAGGCCAATGTCACATAATTACCTGCTTGCTTTCTGTCATCCACCGGGAAAATAAATGACAAACCGTACCCTTCGTCGGTCAGTTGAAGGACTTTTTTATCGAAGCAATTAAAAAATATAACGAGGGAAAACAAATCAACTGAAAGCGCTGAGCTGTGAGTTTGTGCATTGCTAAAAGAATGTTTTCTTTTCTCTCTCTGAATGGTTGTACTTCAGGAAAATCAGGTTCTGTGGTGAAACACTAGTTCAAGGTTTGACTAAGTATTCAATCTGGCAAAAATTGGTTTAAAATGTGTTCTGCATGTAATATTTAGAGACAGAGATGCAAACACAGACCTTCCATCTTGGCCGACAGTCAGGCGGGGTGTATCGGCCTCCCTCTGTGACGTTTGGGTTTTCTTTCTGCACTCGCTCCATCGTCATTTGGGAACTAAACTCGATCAACAAACGCCCCACTGAGAAAGAAAAGAACCAAAACGAAAGGAAAGAGTCAGTGAAAAACAGAGAGGAACAGAGAAACGAGGAGGAAGAAAGTAAATGAGGAACGGAATAAAAGTAAGAGAGGACACAAGGGATGCGTGGAGAGAAATTTTAGCTTCAAAGCAACACCATGCATGTATCAAAGCAATGTGTGCAGAAATAATGGTTTCCAGGGATACGCTGCGAATAATGTAGCATTTAATAACATGCACAGGATTTGGAAAGCATATATTGCTTGAAAAAAAATCAACAAAGACTTTTAAGTCACTAAATGAAAACACAACATGAAAGGTAATTACGCTGATCAGAATTAAAGCCACAGCATGAATCTGTCCGTCATTCCTCTCACTTCTGACGGATCAAATACGATCTGTGCACATTTGTGTGTATTTTGGGTTCAGGTTTCTGCATTAACATGAATTTAAAAGGGGAGAGATGCTTTAAATCTCTGACCAGGATGACAAAAAACATCCTCCTCACTCTGAAAACCAGCATCATTAAAAAAAAAAAAGAAGAAAGAAAAGAGCTTTGCAGTTGGACTGTAACCAGAAGCCTGAAACCACCGAGCCAGACTCTGAGCCCTCAAAATGTCACTTATCAGGCCATATTTTTACTCACTGTTGGACATTGGACTAACTACAAAAATAAAACATAACATATTACTCATTTACAACCACATAAGGAATTATTTAAGTTGCCTTATTATCAATAATCATTATTCTTGTTTTACTTTATTAGATAAAAAAAAGCAGAGGCTACCAAAGTCATTTTAAAGGATATATCAGGTGATTTTTTGTATTTATAAAAAAACAAATCACTACAATGAATTCAGTCCATTAACAAGTACTGTTTGTCTTTCTAAAGATAAATAATGTTCATTTGTATGTGACACAAAGCTCTGCTGTTATCTAAGAACAAACTGGATTAATAAACGATTCGTACTGCCGCAGTGGGTGAAAATGTTCCTCATTATTATGAAAATGGCCCCACTCATTTCTATGAGCCAAACCCGCATACAGCAGCCATAGGAGCTGGCAAAGACATTGAATATGTACCAGCAGCCAAAACAGTACAAAACATGTAGTTTCCAGACACAGTAAGAAGACAGTACATCCCTGATCTGTTCTTAATGATCTAAAATAATAGCACTGAAGGGTGATGTATACTGTATTTGAAGTAATTGGGCAAATATGAAGTGGTTGCCCTTCAATTATTATTCCCATGATTTGAATCTATCCATTTAATGGGGCCAAAAGGTGCCTTTATTATTAGAAGTGGTGATAAACTTAAAATACAATGAGGTGATCTTATTTTAGAAATGAGGGGACAGAGGATCGCATCTTTTAAATAAGCACCTCAGGTGTGAATCCAGCATTGAGCTGCAGTATCTAATGTGGCATAGTTGGTGTTAAACTTTCATTCAAGGGTTTTAATTAAGGATTATCCAGCAGTTGCCTCGGAAGTGGACAGCAAATGATGGGATGAAGTCAAAGGGAATTGTTAGGACGACTAAATGATGGTGTTTTGGGTTCACACCCAGGGGCGGACCGTGAGTTTTATAATTGATAACAGCCAGCTGAACCTGTGTGGATGGGGAGCAGAGAACCTTCTGGCCATGACTTTGTGAGTGATGACATGTGACTGCATCTGTTTAATAGGCTGAAAGCCTTCTGTGAGGGTTCTGGGAAGGGAGGACACACTTCAGCCTCCCTGCAAAGACATTTGAGACAGTTAAAGTGTGTCCCCTCCATGTTTGCATTCACATACAATAGTTTACCTTTTGGAATGTCAATTTTAGAAATGTACAACTGATTGGTTAATTTTCTGTACTGCTTCATACAAAAAAAAGGTTTCCTGATACACACTCACGAAAAATATCTAAGTATGAAGTATAAATCAGTATCTTCCTCATACTTGGATACATTTAAAGGAATGCAGCAACCATGACTATCTAACATGGAGGTGATGGACATTCTTTCCAAGAGCAGCATAAAAAGTCACCTTTAACATTCACTAGTTTGTGTTGCCCTATATGGAAGGTATTACTCAACATTTACTGTATTTTACTGGAGGGCAGAATGAGGGAGGAGGCCGCTAGAGAAGATAATCCACTTTGTGTCGAAAGGTTTACTATTCGCTGTGCAGGCGAGCAGTGTGATCAGTTACAACAAGGTTACATGTTGGTAACATGCTGCTTCATCACTACACACACGGGCTGAATGCAAATTGTTCTCTAAAATTTACCTTCTCTGACCATTCCTGCCCGTCACTCTCCATCCTGATGCCTCGTTTTTTTCTGCTTCTTGTCCCTGTTCTAATGAGACATTCAGTGCAGGTTCTGCGTTGTATCGGGGATTTCATTTCAGACAATAACAGAAAATGAAAATAAATCAAGCACAGAAAGGTGCATTTTAAAAATGTGTTGTTTTTTTTTTGTTGCTGCTCTTTCTTTTCTTTCTATTTTTTGTTAAACAATTTTTTCAAACTTTATTTTACCACAAGAGAAAACTTTCACTTATTTGTGTGCCACATTGTTTGTCTTTTGACCAGCCATGAGATGTGGGATATCTCATGGCTGGTCAAAACCCAACAGATTATCCTCAAAGATCTGTCCAGTGTTTACACTGATCAGTGTACACTGAAAATGATTTATATTGAAAATCATTTAAATGAAACATGAAGCTACAGTACATGAACACTTGCAACTTAGATTTTGGATTTTTATGTTGTCTTGCCAACTTCACCACTTAGGGCCTTTTCACATGGCGCACTCGGGCCCGTGCCGTGCCCGGGATCGATTACTCCTGAGTTGTGTTCACATGCCAGTGCTTGAACCAGGCTCGGGCACGCTTGGTAATGTCTGCGCCAGAACACTAGGTGGCAGTGTTGAGGAAAGTTGGCTGATAGCGAACAACCAAGGAAGAAGCAAAGCCTTACGTCTTCAGCACAGTAAATCAATAACAAAGCGAACTCGTCTTGTTACTTAGTATTTTCGTCTCCACTATAGATGCAAGCTAGGCAGTCATATTTTATGTTTTGGCCATTTTAAATCACTCCACATTAATCGCTTTGCGCTCGCGATCGCCACGTTTGTTTACTGTGAAGCTAATGGTGTTGCTAATGCTAAACCTGCCGGTAGGGTCGGATGTTGCTTTGATCAGTTCCGCTTGTAGCCCACATGTCACGTCCGGCACGGCCCGGATTGCGTTCACAAGCCACCCATCCGTGCTCGGACCCGGGCCCGAGCACGCCATGTGAATAGGCCCTAAGGCTAAATCGTATGAAAGCACATGTTTAAAAACACAACCCTCACCACACACCTCCCCTATTTCTTGGGTTTCCTCTTTTTCTGTCTGTCTCACCGGAGTGTGTGTGTCCATGTCTCTCCTGTAATCTCCTCTTATTGGAGAGTCGCTCTCCAGACTCAACTTCTCCACTGAAATCTCCCTGGAAAGTCCACACAGACACACAGACGGACAGACCGACATCATCAGATGGACAAAAAACAAAACAAAAAAACAAAGGATTGTTAGACACGGGGCAGAGAAGCATCCATCCCAGGCTTTATCCTTTGCCAGGAAACAAAAGGAAAAAGGTTTAAGGAATGATGAGTGTGATTTATTTCACCGTTTCTTCTTTCAAATAGTTTCAGGTGGACGTCGGTTTTACCTTGACATGTTTCGACTGGTATCTGCAGTCATCTTCGCAAGCATCATCTGATGGCTGTCACGTGTCGTTTATCAGCTGCTGGATAAAAACCTCCCCATCACTTTATGGTGTCTGGGGAACAGACTCCCAGGTTAATGACAGCATGAAAGCTGCCTCCATCTTTTGTGTTCGTTTGTCTCTGTTCTGATCATTTCAGCACTGGCCAGGTACATAATGTGGTTCTGTGAACCGTCCTGATGTCTCCTTGTCAAATTCTCTTCAGAGATCTTTTTTCTCATCTCATATAACCTCCCTGTTTCTTATTTGTATGTCTAATTCCATGATTTGCACAGTATTTTGCACATTTTCTGAATTATTTGATTGTGGGATATTTTGTCCTTGGGATGTGCCTGCAACTGTTTTCATTGTTGGTACTGATGCATGGCATGATCACTATGTCCTTGTTTTTGGTTTCCGGTTGCAGTTTGGGTTTTGTTTTTAGTCAGTTTTGCAAGTTTTTCTTTGTTTATGTCCCAAGTTGGGTATTGACAGCATGCATTTGCATTGCAGATGTTTTGCAGATGTTTTTTCCGCCCCCTCTCTTCTGTCTTATCCTCCGTTATGATGCTGGCTCGTTATGATAATGGATAGATTATGTGCTCTAAGATGTTTCTATGAGAAAATACTGAAGTGGTTTTCTGTCTACAGTCATTTTTATGTTGCTGGCATCCATGGGGTGAATTTTCATATCCATGCCAGTCAAATCCATCAGGGTGGGCTCGCCCTGGAACAACAGCTGATTAACAACACAGCGGTCAGATGACGTTCCTGAGGATGACTGCAGGCGCCAGTCGAAGCAAGTCAAGGTAAAAAAGAACATTTACCACCTAAAATTTTAAAAGAAGAAACAGTGAAATATATTTAATGAAAGAAGACAAAGTGAATCTATTTGAGTGAGCTGAGCAAAGTGAGCTCCCGACCATCAAATGTCACCAGAGACGCAGAATGTTTGTGGTACTGAATGAGTCTGTAGATCTGTGGACTGGATGTTTTTGTTTCTGGTCTCACCCAGAGTTGAGAGACAAGCTGTGTGTGTTGGGGCTGTAGGTTCCCGAACTGTTCACAGTGGGGATGGCGTTTCGAAGCAACCGCACCCACGTCCCGATGTCCACGTTCATCTGGCGAGCCCGCAGGAACGCCTTGCCTTGAATTACACGCACACACATCCAGAGTCACAAATGTCTTGCAGAACACTCACAAAAACAATCCGTTACTGGGTGAGAAGTTTGAGGACTACTGCACACAACCTGCTTTCCTGTCACTGGTGTCATGACTGAAAATGTAACAAGAGACCATTTAAAAGTTTTACAGAAGTATGAAAGGACTTGAAAACAAGGACGTTTTCAGATTTAAAATAATACAGTGATCAAAGTTGTGACTAAGCCCTTTAAAAAGAACATTAAAAAAGAAAAAAAGTCAAGATTTTGAAACATAAAAATGAGGGGGATTTTTGGGAAAATGTGGGCGTAACCAAAGGAAAAATCCAGGGAAGTATGATGTCATAGCCCTGTATTCGTGTCTTTAAAGAAGATTTTTTTTATCAAGAAAGATTGGTACCTTTGTATAAAACTACTAAAGGTCTAAAAAACGAACACAAGGAACTAATATAAGAACGAACTCCCAGCAAGTAGAATGACAAAGTTAAAGAAATTAGAGAAATGGAAAAGATGAGTTTCTGCCAGAGGAAGAGAGGAGAAACTGTTCACAGGTAAAACAGAAGAAATGTACTGGCCTCTAACTGAACAGGGTTATTCAACACACCAGACACAGTTTTTTTGTTTGTTTTGTTTTACCTGATGTTTTTTAACCATTTGTTCCACCTTACATAGAAACTAATTAAACAAAGTTTAATAGAAAAATTAATCATGAAAACCATTGAATTCCTGACATAGTTATGTCACACAACTCCTCTACATGCTACACGGTACATCTGCTTTCATTTAAAGTACAAACAAAAAAAAGAGTCCTATTTTTTTCTTAGGATTAAATTATATTTAAAAAAAAATCGATTAATCACTTTTACTGTTTCCCTTACTGTTTGCAGCTGTTGCACTAAAATGTCCACTCTGAGAACGAACAAAGGTCTCGTATCTTATCTTGAGATGTTACAAAGTTACAAAAAAGGCTTTTGCCTCCTTCAGCAGAGAACTGGAATTGGCAGGAAAAATGCATTTGGTGAATTTAGAAATGAAACATTTTGGAAAAGTCTAATTTGAAAGAGATTAAATAAGAAACTGAATGATTAAAATAATTAAAGCATCACAAACTAAGCACATTTTGTCAAGTGTGTGAATAAGGGCATGTGGGTCTTATATTTCAAAGATAACTAATGAGAACCAAGCATATTAAAATTTTTTATACCAAATTACACCAACGGAGAGTAAAAAGAGAAGCGTTAGGAGTCTGTCCAGAGTCAGACAGAGTCTGCAGCTCTGCTAAAAGGTCTTAGTTTGATGTTAGAAAAATCAAAACAAAAAATCTTTAGTAAATCATCATAATGTCACTTTTGGAACTGAAAAAGCTGTCAGGACCTCAAATGTCATGTTCTTTGCTTTGCTTAATTTCTGTGATATGGCTCTTCCTTAGAAACTTGTCATTATAAAGACACTTCACCACTAGAGGGCGCTACAGCAGCACATAAAGTGGAGAGGTGACAGAGTTATGGCAGCCTGATGTTCCTCTGGCTCAAAGAGATAAAAACCAGAGTCATTAAACTGCTGCTTGTTGCCTTACATGATTAGGCAGATTTTAGTTTTTCTACTCTTTGTATTCCCACCTTGTTGTTTAGAAAAGACCTTTTTCTGCCTCTGGAGGCGAGGAACTCTCTCGATGACCGGATTAAAGAAGGTCACCTGGAAAAAAAACAACACAAAACATGAAAACAAGGAACTTTTCAAGAATACTGCAGCTGTGTTTTCCTGCACTGGTGCACCTGACAGCTTGTTAGTAGGTGTTTGCACACGGATCAGAACACCTTGTGGCATTTATAGCAAGCAGGTGTCATGTACAGCAGGCGAGTACATACTGCACACATAGACATTTCCCCTTTCCCATTTGCCTTTTTAATGCTGTGGTTGTACCAAAGGGATGTGTGTGTGTGCTTGGTGTGCACCTCGGCCAGCAGCAGCCCCTGAGGCTCCAGCTCCAGCTGAACTCTGTGTTTCTGGTTGTCCAGGAATTCCTCCAGCTTCAGGTACTTGAGCGCACACAGGGAGCGGAAGTCCTTCCAGTACACGGCGATCTCCATCTCTCTCGACTGAAACACACACATCCATCCACAGGTGTCACATAGGACAGTCTCATTTCCATTTGCCACGTTTGCATCGATTCATTAAGTGTCATGAGCAGATCTGTGTGTGTGGGTGTGTGTGTGTGTGTGTGTGTGTGTGTGTGTGTGTGTGTGTGTCCACTGACCCTTTCCAGCTCCACAGTGAAGGTCTGGTCCCAGGCCTGCTCTCCCACAGTCCTCCAGGCTGTCTGGCCCACAACTGTGTTATCCAGCTTCAGCACGGCACTCACCTCACCTACACACAAAATAAATCATTTGTTTTCATGATGGTGTCTTTATCAGTAATAAAAACACAACAATAAACAACATAAACATTGATTAACAAGTGCTGTTTGCTAACGTATGAATGAGGTTTTCCACATAAACTCATAAACTGGCTCACAGGAGAGTTCGTCCGACTTGCTGGGCGTCTTCCCGCTGACCGACCCGCTGCGGCTGTACAGTCCTTTGCTGCCTCTCATGAAAGACCGGGTGTCTCCGGGGCTGTAACTGGGCAGCGTGACGGCTGTGCCTTTATTACGACCTGGGACATTCTCCAGCAGCCCGACACAGCCCAGCAGCTGCACCTGCAAGGTGCCTGAAGACGGAGGAGAACAACAAAGATACGACTAACTGCACACCAACACAGAAGGCCATGAAAGCGGATTTTAAAAAGCTCAAAAGAAGAAACTGTGTAGGAAAGAAAATTAAACTTTTTAATTTGTTCATACAAGCACACGAATGACTAAACTATGTGCAGATTTGCTTAAATCTGAGGAGTTTTACAAGTAGACCGATAGAAACAGCATTTATCCTTGGCCTGAAAGTCAGTGATAAGTGTCGCTGAAAAAAAGCGCTTATAGACATGAAAGTGCACAGTTCTGCATTTATAATGTGTCTAAATACTACAAGAATCCTTTTTATCTGAATATTGGTGCAAGGTTGATCTCATGCAGTTAGTTTTAGTGGATGTTTAAGTGTTCAGGTGTCCAACATGTTTAACGTGCAAAGCTTCCCGGCTAACGTACCAGTCAGAGGTGAGGGCTTGTTGAGGGTGCTGTACTGGTTTTGAAGGTAGGGGGCGCCGTGACGGGAGCTGAAGGCAGGAGAAGAGGCCAAAACCAGTTCCTCTTTGATGATGCTTGCCTTAGGATGGTCCTCTGGCAGGTCTGCCAAACGCCGCTCCAGAGAGTCCCTCAGCAGGTCGAGGCGCTGAGACGCTTCGCTGAGACGAGACTGCGCCTGCAGAGCAGAAGCACACAAGCCTTTAATCATTACGCAGAAACATTCACATTTACAGCAATAAAATGTCCTTTCAAGCAAACTCACAACGCCAGTGTTGGAGGTCATGGTTTAAAAATGCATCTAAATAAACTCAATTTATGTGAAATGTTTCAGACTACCTTCCAAGAGGGTTGTCGTAGTAACAGATGTGAGATGACGCACAGGTGTGTGTGTGTGTATTACGTATAATGTGATGCGAGGATGTGCAGGTGTGTGACTGATTCAGCTCCGTAAAGACAAACAGATCTTTGGTCCAACCTCAGACAGAGCCTTCTTGTCCTGAACCTTGCTGGCCCCCAGGAGCCGGAGGACATTCTTGGCCCCCTCAGCAACAGCATGCTCCACCCTGTAGTGATGCCTCAGCTCCTCAATACGCAGCTCCACCCCGCAGAGGTCGTGGTTACCTGAGCGGGAGAGAAGACAACATTTCTGAGTATCAGAACGATGTTAGACAAGTCAGCTATGTCTCCATATGTCTCCTTATGATTACATCCATCTAGATTTCTTATTGGGACACTGTGGACGGGGCATGGTTGTTAGTCTGAGTGTTTACTGGGATTTTCTCACACAACCACCTCTAGGGTTTACAGAGGATGGTCTTGTTGGTGTCAGAGGTCAGAGAATGGGCAGACTGTCTGGAGATGATGGAAAGGCAACATGAAGTCACATAAGCACTGGTTTCAGCCATGTATGCAGAATATATTACCTGAACACAAAACACATCCAACCTGGGTCAGAAAGAAAGTGTGGATCCCTCCTGACTTTTATCGATGGTTCAGGCTGCTGGTGGAGTAAAGGCCCACATATGGACAACGCAGAGGCAGATGGATGGACAGTTTAGTTGGTGTTTTTGTTGGTTACACATGTACTTTGGTTAATTTGAAGCCCTTTTCCACCAGTACCAGCAGAAAACAGAGCAGTAGCATCGGAAATCGCGGGGCAGTACTGAGCAGAAACAAACCAAAGAAGAAAAAAATGCAGAGGAAGAATGAAAGAGGAACTAAAAATTACACACTTTGGTTGAACGGGAGATTCTCATTATGGATGTGCAGCAACTGTGTGATGCTGTCATGTTAATATGGAGCAAAATCTCAGAGGAAGGTTTCCATCACCTTGTTGGATCTGTGTGACCAAGAATTAAAGTAGTTCTGCATTAAAATGGTCCAACCTGGAAAAGCCTGATGGACCTGATGAGTGACCAATGATTGCATAATCGGTAATTGTTGAGGCTCATATTTTGTCGATGATGCATCATCATGGGCTTTCCTGATTAAATTGATGGGTGGCTACATGTTTAAAAGCTGCATATAAAAAGGATATCAAAATTAACTTTAGCTCCAACTTCTATAAAAGTAACTGGCTTCACATTATATAAACTCATGTCCACTTCACAGCACTACTTGCTTGAATCACACCTCTGAATCCCATTTACAGCTAAGTGGGTAACTAACCAGCACAGTGGGCAAAAACAAGAAGAGGATAGATCAGCGACCAGACAACAAGCCTTCAAAAAGGCACATCTGAGTTAGAAACCAGATATGATGAAGAGCAGAGCAAACAGAGGCGTTTTATTGACTTAGCCGCTTTTCCTAACCCTGGCTGAGACTCGAGGAGAGGCGGAAAGGAAAAGAGGGGGGCAGGAGTGGAGAATGGTGTGCAGGCTTTCAACTCCTAATAAGGTGCTCTGCCTGGAGCCCGGTCCGGCGGGATGACCTTCCACCGGGTGTGGTGCCTGGAGACTGGATGTGTGTACAGTACACACACACTGCTCCTCAAAGTCAAGCAAGCTACACAACTGACTCCTGCTCTGATGAGTAGAAAGCTTTGATTTCAGAGCACAAAGCCTAAATAATGACTGTACTGTATGTGATAGAAGTTGAGGGGAAACACAGTTTATGGGTCTGCTTAAACAACTCAGAGAAGTAAAGTTGTGTGAAGTGAAGGAATAAAGTTTGTTTTTAGCATAACATGTTTTCAAGCTTTAACCTCTTCTTCACAAGGCCTGTTTTTAATGCCTCCTGTCTGAAATGAGATAACCAGTAAATGAAAATAAATAAAATGTACCGTCAGAACTAAAATGGCTTTGTGTAAAATCGTGATCTCAACAGAGCGGAGACATGTGAGATTACAGGTCTGTCTCAGAAAATTAGAATATTGTGATAAAGTTCTTTATTTCCTGTAATGCAATTAAAAAACATGAAATGTCATACATTGTGTATTCATTACAAATCAACTGAAATA
>JAVQJG010031689.1:0-11089 GCA_036024015.1 Craterocephalus amniculus
GCACTGTGAACGATCAGTAGCTTGCTGTTCAACGCCCCTCTGCTCCACAGCCTGTCTCTGCCTCCTCCTTTCCGATATCTCCTCATCCGTATATTCTGGCTCAAACCGATGCGTGCCCCCGAAAGGCACTGGGACGGAATGAATACTACGGTATTTACACAGACATTTTAACAAATAGCTGATTTTTAACTGATTTAGTATCGCAAACGCACGCACAATACTGTTCCATGTATGGCGTTTTGGTGTTTGCCGTTTGAAACAAATATCTCAGTGAATGATCCAAATCTCCAAAAAGTACCATAGGTGTCCAGTACACCTCAGTTTACATCACAATTAAGGCCCTACTTGCAAAAAAGTGGACTTCTCCTTTAAGTGCTACCTTCAATATCCAAACATTTGTTTACTTTTCTGAAACAGCAAAAACACGCCAAAACCATAATTTAGTTTCACAACAGAACATTTTTGGCAAAAGAAGGTTAATCCATTTCCCCCCTTTCCCCACAGCGTGTGTGTATGTGCACTTACAGTAGCGGTGAAAAAATGCTAATCATTCATCAGACGTGTCTGGGTCAGGTTCACTCTCTGATCCGGATTCAGCTGATGAATCAGGCTGCTTGGATGATGCGCTATGATGCGCGCTGCTTGGCCCAATGTCATTCATAGCGCCTGCCGCTGGCACACAATGCAGTCTTATTTTAGCACATTGATCATGTGTTTGATCGAACATGACACTCTCCGTCAACGAACCTCCACGACACATAGGCTACTCTGCTCCAAAGTATTCTACTTGAATTGTTTTTTAAGAAGGTTTCGCCATTTTCTGTCAATATCTTGCCAAACAAACCCTCGACTTCCTGCTGAGCCGCAACCTGTTTATTTTTCATATGAGCTCCGCCAAAGTGTCCCGCAGCTCCCGCATTAAAAAACACATGAATTTGAAAAGACGTCAAATGGTCAATAAGCTACTTGATTGGTTGTAGGGATTAGGGAATAATGCACGACGAGAGCTATCAACCAATGAATGCTTGAATGATGCTTTTGAAAATGGGTGCGTATTCCACTCTCGGAGAATATTATATTTTTTTAAGGAAAAAAAATACTGACAGAAATAACGTACTCATTAGCCTAATATTGATTGTAACGGAGTAAAAGTACAAAAAAATAATCACAGATTTACAAAAGTAAAAGTATTCCAAAATAAATCTACTCACACAAGTACATTTTTATCAAAGATTTACTTAAGTAAATGTAACGGAGTAAATGTAGCTCGTTACTACCCTTCTCTGGAAACAAGGACCCTATGAAATGACTACAGTTTATGTTAGTGCTGTTTCTGAAATGGAAATTGTTGATTTGTTTCTAATTTGCCTGAGCACTGCGTCAACACAGCTGTCATACTGTCTCCTTCACTCACCTGCAGACCAATTTTTATGTCTGTTTGGAACATGCTGGAGGTGACATATCCTGCACACGAGGACTACACACACACCTGCTGCTGTGGTATCAGCACAGATTTACACTCTGTCCTAATCCCCTTCCAAAGAAACAACCAAGCTTAGCTAGAAAATTACTTCTTTTAGCCAGTTAATGGATTACACGACAGATACGTTTTGATTCAACTGGGTGCTTTAAAGGGACTATACCCGATTTCATGTCTGGCTAGCTTAGTTAGCGATAGCGGCTATTTTATTTTTAGCTTTTGTGTGACGCTTTTTCTTCGCTAAGGGGTTTAACTTTCATAATTTGACTCCGGATCACTAAGGGAACGCTATTACTGGCTGATCGGAGTCTGGAAGTTCCAAAAATTAACCAGGCAGAGAAAGTGCGTCACGCCAATGCTAAAAAAAATAGCCGCTTTTGTAAACTAAAATGCCCTGAACTCGTACATATAAATTCCTCAATGAGTCGTTAATTGTAATGAAATTACCCCTTTTACCACATACTATACCACGTAGAAAACCATTTTTCTTAGAAAGATTAAAATAATATCAGGTATAGTTCCTTTAAGTAACTTTAACAGAGAGCACTCCAGTCTCAAAATGAATCTTGTAAGACTTTTATGGTAGAGAGAAAAGTTTAAAAAAAGGTAGGAATTGAGTTGTTTCAGTGCTTGCAGCACCATTTTTCAATATTAAGCTGATGAGAATATTTAATTACAGTGATATGAAAAGCAGCTGATCCCATCAGTGTGTCATAAGGCCTTAACCAAGACATTACATACAAAATGCTCCAACGTCCACACCCAGGTAACAGATACAAGCCAATGATTGAAGTTTTTATGCATTCTTTTCCTTTTCCTTACATGTCTCCAAATAAAGGTTATTTGGTGCTCAAACGCCCCAAAACTCACTTCTGAACCGAGACATAGAGACGTGAAAGAAATTTAATTCATCATGGTGATGCACTTTGTTTTTACACTTGCAATTGTTACTTTACACAAAATTTAGCTGTAATTCATGGAGAACATATACTGTATATACAACCTTTAATAGAATTTGAAGTCAAAATATTGCTGGATGGTAATTAAATGGGCCCTGTGTAAGTGTATGTAAAAATAACTTTTTTTCTACTCCATACAGTCCCAAGCAATGCCGTGATCTGTAGAATGAGCCCTGACCTGATGACTGTGACTTCCTGAATATACCTCTACAGCCACTACAATAGAGAGCAGTTTGGTCCAAACAGTCAGGTTTCTTGCAGAATTTAGTGGCGTAATGCGCGTCCCTGAACATCAGGTAGCTTTCTGTTTGTCAGGCAGCTTTTGAACATTTGAGGATGAACCCTGCCGAGACCAAGGAGAGGCCAGCATCGAGCACAGCCCAAACGCCATCACAGACCCCAAACAAACAAAAGAAAAGAAGAGTTTTTCCAGTGTTGAGGAAAAACCAGAGTAAACATCGGAGTGGTCTCTGAGACATGGATGATGCTTAAAGCTGCTCTGGATATGATAAAAGACCAACAGTCGGCTTCCTGTTTACTTGAAAAGTAAAAAGCTATGATAAATTTTCAAGAAAAATAATATGCAATGCGATGCTACATGTACTATCCATGCATAGCATCTTCAGCATGTTGTCACAGCAAATTGTTTCTGTGAACAGCATTGGTTTCTTTACCTGCCAGTACCAGCAGGTAAAAGTATTTTTGTAGTAGCAGGAGTACTGTCATTGCAAGTGCTGTGAAAAGCAAAAGTATCGCCTAATGAAAAAGGCAAACGTTGCAAAGGTTTGTTTATTGACAGCAGAATAATGTTTTGGAGATGATGTTGAAGTGTGATGATTACATGATATAAACTGTGAAAGTGTGGCCTACGTTTGCTGTTCTCCAGCGAACCCAGCAGGGCCTTGCTAAAAAACAATAGACGATTGTTGCTCACCTAGTGATGTTCTTATCAGTTATTTATCAGTATAATTAGGCCCACGCTTATAGGATGTAATCTATTTTTGTCATTGTAATTAAACTTTCACCTCGTGTCATGCATTAAGCTTACTATGTACTGTAGGCGCAGTTTTGACCCTTAGACGGCAGTCACTAATTCAAAAACCTTTAAAGTGGTGGTGAAGTGAGAGAACTGAAAATAGGTGCAGGTTAATTTCCAGTTTAAAGATTAACAAGTATCAGAATCAATTATAAAAGTTGTTACTGCAGTGGTGATGCCAGAAAACACTGTATTAGTGGCCAAGCTGAGGCTCATTTTCACTGGAGTAGAACAGAAAATGTCTCACGAGTATTACAACCCATAGTGTCAGGGCAGGGGTCTCACACTCCAGTCCTCAAGGAGGGAAATATCTCAAATTTGTAGGACAGTGGCTCTTGAGGATCAGAGTTTGAAACCCTAGATTTGGATGTTAAAGTTTGGTTTTCTTTGGCTTGTTTTTTAAGTCATTCTTATTCAGGCGTGGCTGCCATGATCACTGAGATCAGGAGCAGTTTCTCTTGTTACGCTTATCAAATGGTAAACATTTTTTTTAATATAGAACAACTAAAGGGAAGCATGATTACTTTATTTGTCTATTATTTTTTATAAATCATTTTGTAATATATTTAATCAGATCTATTGTGGTTAATCTGATTAGTTTATCTCTGATGTAATATCTTTTTTTTATAAGTTTTGCAATTTTTTTAATGTTTATGCTAATATCAATGTCTTCAATGGCAGGAATGGTCCACTGTCAGCTGGAGTTGCAGCTAATTGTGATTGGGTCGCTAGCCGAGCACTCACAAGTGCCAAGCTAGATTAGACCATTTTAGTTGCAAAGCAACTTTGTTGCTGCAGTACCAGACCTGGGACTCATAACATCAACCCTTTTGGCTGTAGCAGAAATATCTTATGTATCATTTATAAAACTTTATAAGGAGCTTTTAAAATATTTTTCTATGCTGGTTTAGAAGAGTTTCTTTGGTTAACTAGAAGTGTCTGAATGACATCATCAGTGTGCCCTCTGAAATTACTTAAGAACGTCTGCTCTCTTTGGAAAACTCGGCTGTTCCAGAAAGCAGACAGCATATGATCCCATCCTGATCGTGTACTGACCAGTGAATTTGTATTCACGTCCTCACGTGAGCGGCACTATGATAAATATGTTTTCCCATCTGCTATAAGGCTGCACATTTACAGAAATTAATAAAATTAATAAATTTAATAAATTAATAAAAATTAATAAACCTTTGAGGACTAAAAGAATTTTCTGATTCTGAATATTGTTAAGTGATAAAAAGAGATTATTTGATATATAATTTAATTTTCAGGGGGCTATATTGAGTGTTTAGTTGCCTTGAATGCTAGGTAGCTTCCTGGACCTCTAACTTTTCCTTCATTACTTACCCTGACTTATCATTTCATCAGTTCCTCACAGAACATACCCATTAGCTGTAAATTTCCACCTAGCATATAGTCAGGACAGGTTCCTTCATTCTTGCTGGAAATTATGGGCTCCTTGGCCTGACCTCTGCGGTGCTCTGCAGATTCAAAGCTGAAATCCCCTGCCACAAACTCTATGGGTGATTTTGCTTATGATATGCCTTGCAACGCATAGAAAAATGCTATAAACCTATCACAAAGTACAGTCGTAAAACGTGAGCATGGTGGTATGATGAACCATAAAGAGATGTGTATCTATGATCAATTTCCACAAGAAAATACTTTTCGGTTTTAAATTGAAATTAGATCATATTTGTATTTAACTTGCTTTTAACTTTCAGGACAAACCCTGGGTAGAGTTTGTTTGTTGGTCAACCAATAACTGCAGATCAGAAAGACCTTAAAGGTTGAGATGCCTGCTGAGTGAGAAAAACAGCAACAAGTTTTTTTTTCTCTCCACTTTCCTTTTTTTCTTGCTATTCAAGAAGTAAATTAAGTAATTGGAATTAAGAAATAAAGATTTAATTGTATTGTTAGTAATAAAGAGTGTGATGTAGCATCTGCTGGATAAGGCTACAACTGAGGTAAAACCTTAGGCAACAAAGCATCTCATTCCTTTTTTCCAAGCTTCTCCTAATCTGTTATTCCAAAATGAAGACCTTCCAAAAATGTTAGTGGCTTTGGGAAATATTCTCCTTGAAAAATGACTAATGTAAATGGATAAGTTGAATATTAACACTTCTGTCCTCTCCCTCCCCCCACTACACCTTTCCATCAGATCTGACAACACCATAATAATTGCTGCCTGAAACCTATCTGACTTGCCTATAGAAAAGGAACTGTCAAACATAGCATGCATGGCAGGCACAATCCCAGTATGGTGGTGGTGGTGGTGTGAGGCTTCTTTTTATAAAAATCTATCAGATCTGATCTCTCCTCCTCCATGCTCTGTCGTGCTCTTTGCTGAAACTTTAATACCCCCCCCACACCACCACCACCTCAAGCCCCGCAACACCAACAGAAGTCATGCTGCTCAACTATCGGATGAAGCTCATACTCTTCGTTATAATCCCACATTGTGGATCACCTACTACTGTGTCCACCCTGAATGAGGCTTATAATTCAAATAGTGCAGGGCCACCAGTGATTGCTTCTTTGTTCTGTTTCCATCTACTATCGACTGACATTCTCTCATCAATGCGTGTCTGTCAGTAATCCAATGAAGGAAGTGATTATGTTGGAGTAGGTGACATTGTGGCACTTTGATCAACTTTGTGGTTTTTTTTAAAGTGCATTTTACATAAAGTTGCATTGCATAGTTTTTTTTAAATTTTCATAATATATCTAATTTTGTCTAATAAGCCGCTGTTGACCATGTGTACCATTTCAATTGCTGCACACATGCAGAGGCCTGTGATGTTGCTGTACAATCAAAAATCGGTTTCTGATTCGATCACTATGTCATAGATATTATGTAATATTTCAGTCATCAACAATGAGCTGTTTGTACCTGTCACTGAGAGTAGTTTGTTTTAGGTGATCTGAAACCTTAAAATATGTGGTATTCACATGTGCCGGCATCACCTGACACATAACTGGTCTATTCCTGTTTTTCAACTGACTTTAAATCTAATCAGCCGGCCCAATTTGATCAATTCACTACTGGTCTGAATGTGTTGGGCTGGTGTAGAGATTTCACAGTTCCCTGTACAGAGCTGGCTTTCTTTATTCCTAAGTAACTGGATCAGTTTAGTCCCAGCAGTTGGCTGCAAAACAGATTGTACTGTCCACAATAGACTAGAAGAAGATATTCAACATCTTGGTGCAGACAGTGAAAGATTGTAGCTTCCTCAAGAAGCAAAGTCTGCAGATGGTCTTCACAAAGGTCGTCCAGCTGAAATCCACCATATCTAACTTTCCTACTTGGATGGAAACACTTCCCTGGTCTCATCTCTTTTGTTCCTGTAATGTTCCAGGTTAGGTTGTTTTTTTCCACACCAAGTGACTGACCAGTTCCCTGTACTAAGCTACTTATCCATCACTGATACAACCTACAACTGCAGAGTC
Organism: Craterocephalus amniculus; assembly: GCA_036024015.1. Classification (NCBI taxonomy): domain Eukaryota; kingdom Metazoa; phylum Chordata; class Actinopteri; order Atheriniformes; family Atherinidae; genus Craterocephalus; species Craterocephalus amniculus. The sequence goes on from JAVQJG010031689.1 coordinate 6,926, forward strand.
ATCCGAGTATTACTCCCAATGACAGGGCAGGAGTTGTATTGATAATTTGAGCTGTACAGTGGGAAGATAAATGTGGAAGCACAGTCCCCTGCACTGCTGACCACCTCCTCAGACAAACAACTCTCACAAACCTTTGTCTGTTTGTTAGGTAGTCATAAATCCAGGCCAATGCAGATGGCTAGGAGAAGGAGCCGAGGAATTCTGAGGGTTATCCTCATGTGGATGGAGCTGAGGCCATGTAGATATCTGTGACTGAGCAGCAGGGTCACATTGGGAAGGTGCAACAGGAAAGCTGTGAGTCAAAGGAGGGTGTGAGGACTGCATGAACGGAGGAAAGAGGGCAGATTGCTTCATGTTAGTCTGTACCCAACGTATTGAACGATATGTACAGCTCATTGGTTTTATTCATCCTTCTATTAGTCGATTAGAGTGAAAAAAATCACAGACTTAAAAGTCTGAGATCTTTTTTCATCCCTAACACTGTTCATCTGAAACTCGCTTTCCAACTTTTTTTATCCTACCTATCCCTTTCTCTTATCCTCAGTTTGAGTTGTTTTTGGACAAAGGGTGTTCTTTTTCACAATTAGCCATTATTTCTAGATCATTGGTGATTTAGGGCTTGATACTGGGAAAGCACCTAATTGTTTTTTGTGGAGATAATAATCTACACACTGACGTTAATGCAATCTGTCACACATTTAGTCATGGCATTGATGTCATCTTGTGGCTTACAGAGCGCATTCCAGTTTGTGGCCTCAGAGCACAGCACTTTCAGAATTTCAGAATATTTTGAGACTCCACTGTAGCATTGCTTCTGAACACTGTGGATATAGGTGTATTGACCTTGGCCTACCAGGTGCTGCACCTTTATGTCTTTGTTTGGAAGAAAATTTGCAAACCTAAACTATGCTGCCATGTTATTTTCAGACAAAAGAGACTTTATACTGCCAACCAGTACGAGCAGCCTTTTTTAAGTTGTACTGTCACGAACTGACATTCAGCATGTTAACTGAGGCCTGTACAGTCTGAGATGCCACCTGGATTATTTTGGGAGTTTCTCTCAGCATTGCAAGATGTGACGAGAGTGTGATTTTCCCTCTGTGCTCTGACCTTGACTCTGTACATCACGTTTTTGCACTGTCTCCATAATTATCTGTACTATAACAATACTGTGGAAGATATAAAATGTTTCACAGAGCTGTTCTCACATCATGGCTTTTAAATTAGATCAAATGATAAAAATCTATTTATTCATGTCTATAAATGATGCTATGTATAACTGTAAGGCATTTTCCACTGGCTTACAAGGCTGAGATCTCTCTGTTTGAACTGATCCACTTCTCTGTATTTTGTAGAATTTCAATAGCAATGATCTGACCTTGGAAGGAAGTTTCTTGGATATTCGCTCTCAAAGATTTGCAACTGTTTTGAAATTTTTCTGATGGTACATAAAATAAGATTTATGCACAACATTTATATCAAATATTGAAACATAACATGAAATGCTCATGTGCAGGTTGTACTGGCGCACTAATGTGGTAGTATAATGCTAGATAAACTCACAGCACACAACCAGCTCATTGTGCATGCATAATATCCTTCCATGCACTCATGTGAGGTTCTGCCAGACCTTCACATTAGGGGAATAAACTCTGACAGGTAGCTCTTTTCTCAAAGTTGACTCCTGCTAATGCTGACAATTAGAGGTAGTGACAAAGGACTTGATTAGCCGAGATTCAATTCATGTAGCAGTTAGCTTCACGAGCGACATCACCAAGAGCATTTTATTCACTCATTTTCTACACCGCTTAGTCCAATTCAGGGTTGTGAGTGAGCTGGAGCCTATCCCGCAATTATCAGGTTAGAGGAAGGGTACACCCTGGACAGGTTCCAGAGTACTGTAGATGACCCAAGCACAGGAAAAACGCACAAACTCCACTCAAAAAATCAACTGTTCAAACTGATACTCAGCCAGGGCTCAAACTGGTGACCTCGTACTGTGAGGCTGTGCTGCGTAGTGTAGGCAAGATTATTTCACATATGTGGGTCTCATGGGTTGGAAGAAAACAGGTCTGTGCATCACTATCCATGAAATCTTAACCATAACGTGTATTACCACTACAATGACTAAGCTTATGATAGCATTTTCTTATTGTGTGAGTAGGAGGCAGCTTTTACTAGCTTTGTTATGTACTTTGCAGGGAAGGGAGATTAACCATTCTGACCACATTCATGGTATGTACACATGAATACTTTGTCATCCAGAAATGATTGACTATTAACCTAAGGGTTATACTCAGTTTAAACAATCCTGCTTGAATTGAATACAAATGTATAAAGTCAGAAAAAGATTGAAGATGCTGGATAAAGCTGGAAAATGATCATTTACCACATTTAAAGCCCTTAATCAAATTTATCTCCATGCAAGAAGAACCTAATAATTTTCTATTATGTCCTGATACGTACATATTGAAAGGGTTTCCTTTCTTTTTCACAACTGTATATGAGCATCAACAGATCCTATCATTCAATTGACCCACGATCTGCTTGTTTACATGAAGTATGAAGAGCTTCAATGCCTACAGCAAAGTCTAACTATCAAATATCTAAAACAACGACACGGTATGCCATCCAGTTTATCTGCCTCCCTCACTTCACACTCCATTACTCATCGTCGTACGTGTGACATGCTGTGATTAGAATAGATGGCTTTGCCTACAGACAGGACATTTCTGTAGCGGATGTCCGTGTGACAGCACAAGCCTGCAAAATGACTGTCTTTCCCTTCAGAGGGACACCATGGCTGACACATACTGAAAGCAGGTTCCCAATGTCAGCTTCATTGACATCTAGGAGAGGAAAATGTCTGTCCAACAGGAAGCACACAACCATAAAACCACAGGACACGAAACAAATGAAAAAAGTTGCATACTTCTTGTCCTCGGCAGCCAGGTGTATTTATTCATATTGAGTAAGCTGGTGGGATTTTCTTACCATACTTGATCCTTTTGTCTGAAGTTTAAGAATACCTGTGTTTATTTTAGTAGAAATGTCTAATCAAGCTACACTGTTACACCAGATATTTGCTATGACAACATAGTATGCCACTCTTCTCCTTCACTGTTGGCAGCACAACTTTCAGCACATCACACTGCTGGATTCTTGACCTGCACAGTATGGCAAGTCCATCATCTAGACATACATTTTTCACCTTCTGAATTTTTGAGTTTTTATACTCAGCGGTTTGCTGAGGCTCAGCTGTGTCTTCTCCTGCTGTATCCTGCTTTGTCAGTGTCAGCACTTTGATGTTACACAAGATGTGGGTCTCCTCAGATCGGAAAACTGTCACACATCACTCAAACCACATCAAAAGGAACCCAGTTACCATTGGCTGAATTCTGGTGGATTGACTTAACTGCATGGGAGTCACTACAAGATAGACAGCTGTAGCCCTTATCAATACACACATTTAGAAGATATTGTTTTCACGTCAATCATTTTGAAGAGCAGAAAACTCCAGCAGGAAGTTATTGAAACTTTTCTTTCTGAGTGGCTGCTTTATTTATTTATTGTGAATTACAGCACAGCTGTGACCAATGATAGGTTGTATGAAACAGAAAAAAATATGAGAATATTCCACAAAAAGTATGAACATTATTTTCTGTTTAAAAAAACAAACAAAAAAACCCCAACAAACATTAATGATATTCAGAACTTATTTGTGCAAGCTGTTTCAGATCGCTAGCCTGGACCACATGAACAGATGTTGACTTACAACCCTCATGCTGTCCTCCATTATGTTTGTATATTTTTCTCAACTTTTATCTAAGGTTTGGTGAATATTTTGGCTCGTATGAATTATTACAAAAACTCTTCTTTTTAGTCAAGTGTTGATACATTTTGACCCTCATGGTACAAATGTCAACAAAAAAACTACTATAATGTTATTATACATAAATATTATTTTAGTTTTTATTTTTTAAATTTCTAATTACCGTCCTCTTCCGCTTATCCGGGGTCGGGTCGCGGGGGCAGCAGCCGAAGCAGGGAAGCCCAGACTTCCCTCTCCACGGCCACATCAGCCAACTCATCCGGGGGGATCCCGAGGCGCTCCCAGGCCAGTCGAGAGATATAATCCCTCCACCGGGTCCTGGGTCTACCCCG
>JAVQJG010031694.1:0-22324 GCA_036024015.1 Craterocephalus amniculus
TTCAGATTTGCGTACACGTAGTCAGAGCTGTCGTGAGATTTGATCCTATCCTACGCTCACGTTCATATTGATAAATACTGAGTCTTGCGTGGAAATGGGTGTACGTTCAGATTTTGGTCGTATGAACATTTGATAAATGAGGGCCGCTGTGTTTTGTTGTAGTACTCAAAGGAACAGAGCTTTTTCATTTCTTTTGCATAAAAAAGATTAATTAAAGCTCCGTTAAACTAAAGTAGTAACAGTAAATTTAATGGAATAAAGATCAATGTCTTAGCCCTTTGTTAGAGTATTCTTTTCGGAAAAGATTTCAAATGTGTTGATGTTAAGTGCAAAAAAAGAAGAAGCTCAGATACTGAATGTTATCTCTCCAAACCACAAAAAAAAATCAAAACCATGGAGTTTGTGTTTATATTCTTTTAAGTCTTTAACAAAGAGATGTAGGCCTGTTCAGTGCAAGTCCACAAAATGGGTTTCATATAACACATGCACAATGACGGGCAGATTTTTCCCAATAAATTGGATTAAAGAAATAAAGTCAAACTGGAATTAGAAACTAGTGAAACATAATCCCAGATATCATTGTCTTAGAAAAGCCATAAACTTATTTTCATCTTTAATAATCAACTGATTAACCATTGCCTCAATAAAACGTTACAGTAAATGTATTTTTAATCACATCATATTTTCAAGCAGTTTGGAGTCACATTTAATTTGGAAACTTACCTTCTGTTTGTATCTTTTGAAATTCTTTGGCTTTAGAGAATCCAACTGTGAACAATCAGTCAAAGCACTTTTAGTGTCAGTCAGACACATCTCAGTATAAATATTCTGCTCTATGACAAAGGTAATTCAATTTACTGTTATCATCAATATTTGAGAGAGACAGTGATTCAGATAATGATACAAATCCTACCTTCAATAATATTCAGGACCACAGTGCAAACAGCTCTCCCATATTCATTTGTTGCATAACACTTGTAGGTGTCTGCATCCTCTGGAGCCACCTTGGGGAACTAATGAAACACAAACAGGGTTATTGCAGTTTTATTGTCCTAATTCAATATTCTCTTAACATAGCTGTGTATTTATCACTGATTGTCACCTTTTTGCAGTTAGGGCTTTTGTAAAACTTACCTCCAGGGTATGTTCATGAGATGCCTCATTGTATTTTTGCTCGCACAATGAAGGGTGGAACATTATTTCACCATTTGCTCTGTTCCATGTTACAGCGGGTGCTGGCTCTCCCACCACAATGGCCTTAAAGATAGCATATTTACCTGCAACAAAGTAAATTCCTCATTTGTGACATATTGTCCTTGGCTATTCGTTTGACAATCAGAATCCTTCAGATAGATGACATATTTTCATCCTGTACATGCTCACATACTATAATAATGAAGGCTTTTGTAAATTAACATAACATGGAGATCTAATGTGTTTCTTTGTGGAGAGGAAAATAACGTCATTTACTCTGCAGAGACTCACGTGTAAAAAAAAGAGGCATGCTGCCCTGAACCAAAAAATCAAAGAGCTTAGGAGAACGAAGTATGTGGTAGGTACACAGAGTAAGAGAGGCTGTGTGCTCTAATAACATCAATCAATAAAGCTATAACTTCACATTGCATTTGCTGCTTTGTTTAAGGTTTTATGAAACTGGAACTTGAAGGATTATCACTTAGTCATGATTGGAGTGTTTGTTGTTTTTGTTTTTCATTTTTTTATTAAATATAAGTTTTTTTTACAGGAATAATGGCTTGAAACCACACAACCGTTGCTGTATTTGCAGGACTCAACCATGGCTAATTTGCACTCCTCGTCCCTGGTTAGGATTTGTTATAAATCTGAATTTTTTTTATTTATTTTTATTTTTGAATTTTATTGGTCACAAAATAATTTCTTCAACAAAATGATTTTTAAACCATCTTCAGACCACAAAAGACAGGCAGAAGCAAAAGGCTTGTAAGCCTGGGGATTTGTATCATGATTCAACAAAATTCAGTATAACTCAGCAATTATGCAGCAGCAAAAAAAAATAGAGAATTCTGCCTTGTGGGGGAAGCTTTGCATATAATTCTCACAAAAAAAACTAAAGCTCCCACCCAGAGGCAACACACACGCCAGCCCCCTTCATTTCCTTCTGCAGCACCTTGATGATTCAAGCTTAGCATCAGCACATTCTGACACACTCAACACTGTCCCTCCAAGCGCACGATCAAATCCGTTCTGATGCTGCCAGCTTGTCATTTAATGCCTCAGTGAGGTATGCACACAGGCACACAAACATCCTTTTCAAGAGGGACCATGTAAGTAAAAAAAAAAATGCTGTGAGAAAATAAATGCCTGCAGCTCAGAACACAGCGGGGGTTCAGTTGATGGGTGGATGCCGTGAGCGCTGACAGCTTTAAGAGACAGTGATTGCCTTGTTGGATTTTTTCCCCCAAATTTAGGATACTTGCAGCTTCCTTTGTAGACAAAGGACTATTACAATGCTCTGGACATATTCTAACACATTATGCACTTTGGGGCTGTATTATAAAAAGCTCCCCATTTTAAATTATAGCTCAGATGCAAATATAATAGGAAGAGGTAAACATAAAAGGATTATATGATTAAAGGCGATCTTCTTTGTTTATTTTCTTCTCTCATATTTCATGTTTGTTTCCTTTGTTTCCCATGCTGACTCAATAACTTCTTCTCATTTGCAGGGGGCTGAAAGGACAACACAGAATCCCTCGGGTTATACAATACTGGCTCGAACAGGCACGCACGAAGAGTTTGGTCATACACAACAGTGCCCTCTCCTCTTTCATTAGGCCCATGCACAGGTGCAGTGTGCTCCTGGCTGATGAAAAATAATTTATCAAAGTCTGTGGTGGTATTGCAGCAACCTTTTTTCACCAAATGTCACCTTCACAGGGACCTTGCTCACGTGTTATTGTTGTAAGGCAACACAGGTCAGATAACACCTGGGGCAACCAAACGAAGCTTCTATTATGAACGCAATGATTAAATGGCCCCTGGTGCAGTAACAAATCCCTTGATCACCCTGCCCCACCTTTAATCGGCATTGTGTGCCTGAGAAAAGGGCATAGCCACTCTTCTCACCTATCAACCTTCTCCTTAATTGATCGTGATTTCACATTGTTTAAAACTTTTAGAAGTTCTGGCCTTAGATAGTGCTGTGGTTTCTAAAACATCAGGTGGAGCCTGAGCTGACCTGTAATGGTGGTTTCACGTAACAACCCATGTCTCAACAAAATACAAAAACACATTTTGCTGAAGTTTAAACTTCATGAGTTTGATAGCCTATTTTATAGATTTGTCAAGTTTCAAATCTAGCCCCCAACTCAATTTTCTACCGCTTATCTGAAGTTGAGTTACAGAGGCAACAAGCTCGGGAAGGAAACTCAGACATCTCTCACAGATAGCAAAAGTTATTCGGTCCAAGTATGGCCCAGTTCTGCAGCTTTTTTGGCCCATATTGTATCTTGATTTGCAGCACTGATGCAATGTGAGTGTGGCTGCCAAAAGACCACAGGACATGTGGCTCGCAAGGACATTTCTGTAAACTATGTCCATTTAGACTCACCTTTTGACGACTTAACACTTTGCATGATCCAAACCAACAGTTGAAATTTGGACCATATGTGTCCCTCAAAACACTCCCAAACCCATGTCCTACTGGTCTTTGGGCTGGATCTGGTAAACACAATACTTGTCAATGTCATAACTAAGCCTTAAGTGCCAATAATAGCCCAGATTAGGCCCAAATCTTTCTGCTATCTGGTTCTCTCCTCCCAGGCCAGAGCGGATAAATGCTCCCTCAAATGGGTTCTGGTGAGGTAGCTAAAATAAGCCTCCTTTGGGTGGCTGTGTTAAGGCTTACAGATCAGGTAAGAATCTTCTTCTTGGAGAAGAGCTGCTGCTTCTCCGTATCAAAAGGAATCCGCTGAGATGGTTCAAGTATTTGGTAGAGATGTCTCCCAGTCACCTTTCATCAAGGATTTCTCTGGCATATCCTTCAAGGCAGACCAACTTGAGGGATTATTGTGGATCTGTGAACATGTGAAATCAGCATATCACATGTGTGTTACGTCATATGTAAGGAAGTGCTCCTAAGTCCATCTGCAATGGTTGGAAAGCAGTGAGCAAAAGGGTGGTTCAGCTACAATGAGCTACAAGTGATTGATTGCAGAGCATTCCACTTGTTTACCTGCAAAAGCTGCTTGGTTGCATTAGCAGTAGGTTTTGGGTCACTTTCCGTATGTTCTGTGATGCACTTCAGTCAACTTTGCTCCATTTGGCTGAATCTGAGCAGGAAATATATTTCTTTTTAATACAGAATTGGTCATCTGGTTCCTTCTTTCTTCTGTCACACCATAAATAAAATACTGTTTTCATTGGAAACTTAGCATGTATCAGGCATCATGTTCCCTTCTGTGTTTATCAAATGTTTTATGGTTCATATTACAAACCATTTCAAGCCCCCCCCCCCACACTTTTTTGTGGGGCTGATTATTCGGATAGATGTTGATCTTAGTTTTATCAATTAAAAGAATAGACCAGTAGTCCAGTTTTTAACATGTTGTGTTGGAAAGCCAACTTTGATCTTTAATTTAATTTTAAAGCTTGTGGTGAATCTTTTTCTATTTTTTGTAAAGCATTCTCCCAATGGTCATAAAATTGGTTTGATCTGATTTATATATTCACAAAAAAACATCCATCTCATGTCACTTTAAAATAACTGTAAATACGTCCAACAGCATACTCTCAAATTCTAACTAATTCAGTCCAATTTATTATAATTGTGTTTGTATAATGCCAATTCATGCAGAGTTCACTTTAATCCAAGGTATTCAGTTGTCAACTTGGATGATGACATGTTAACCTCTTGTGAGTTTTTTTTTTTAACTCTGCCAGACGTTATTCATAAGATACTGTATATTTCAACAATCATCCACCTCTGTTAATTTCTTGTGGAATGTTGTGGAACTCTCTTTTGGTTTTACTAGGATACTGTTCATGTTTCATCTGCCTTTCATGAATTTCCTTTGATTTCACAGGCTAAAGAGAACCTGTTTCAGAGCTCCTCTGACTATTTTTTGCTGGTGTACTAGTTTTTAAATGACAATTAGAAGCACTCAGAGAGCGCAGATCTCTGCCAAGCTGTTGGCAGAGATCAGTGATCAGTGATTTTCGACATTATTTTTAGTTAGTAGCTTATTGGTTGGTCCTTTTTCCATTTCTGAGATTTCCTGAAAATGTAATCAAAATCTGTCCATTACGTTTAGAGTTTTGTTGCTAACAGACAAAAACATGATAATAATAATACTATTAAATTTAACTCTATTCTTTTTGTGAAACTCATGAGGAAATTATGACTCTCACATCTGTTTGTGAAACCACTTTTGAGATACTTGTTAAATTACATTTACATTTAGTTTCTAAATGCCTCCTTCAAATTGGTGTGTCTAACTTGATGCAAATTCTCTCAAATTAATGTTAAAACTGTGCTCTTTAAGCCCTTATTTGTTATATCACTATATAACTTGAGTATATTTTGGAAAGAAATTAAATGGCATCAAAATATTTTCAGACCTAAACCCAGCTGGCACTAAATTAAAAGGACCCTCTCCGATGCCATTTAGCAAGGCATTTGGTCCCCAACTGCTCTGATTAACCATGACTGAGGTTGTAATGAGAAGCCCTCATGAGAGACTGTAAGTAATTTTATACACAAGAGGCTGGGTGCGACTGAGATAAATAGGCAAGTCACTTCTCTGGAGCGTTCAGCTGGGTGTAGATCTGGCAGTTTAGACAGCTGTGGCCCTTGTTTGATACACTTTTCTTGTTCATCAAACTAGTGGATGACCACGCACACCCTGCAAATGACAGCACTGTCATCTTCCAGAAAGCACTTGAATTACACAGAGCTGAAAAAAAAACACATTGTAGACTGAAGCCGGTGATTATTCACCGGTGCCCTCACAGTGGACTGAGAGGGAGGAAGAAAAATGCCTGCTTTAGGAATTATATCTGTAACTTTGTGATGTCTGTCCTCTACTTTGGCAGTTTCAGTGTATGTATTTTTGTAACACCCTGAAAGATAAGCCAGCCAGGTACCAAAAAGCCTTTGAAGTGTGGAGAAAATCCTGAAAGAGAGGCACTCGTTGTGCCTGTAATTGACAAAATAGGAAGTAAATGACTTCTAAATGCATGATTCATACTGAAAAACTTCTAAATGGCCCAGCAAGGTGCTTATCTACTTTGTGTCACAAATGTTTTTCGGTCTGTGATTGCAAAGTCTCTGAAATATGTTCTCTAAAAAAAGTGTCCATGATTTTAATTCACAAATGGGGTCACTTTGGGAGCAAAATGAAAAAAAAAAAATCTACTTTAGATTATGCATGATGTCATCTCTAATGCTTAACTATTGCTGCAGAGCTAAGACATAAGAACTCAAGTCCTGATTGACAATTTATGTGCTTGTTGGACTGGTCTAAATGAAAAACAAAATAGTGGATGCTGCTGCGATGAAGAACATAAACGGTGGGAAGATTTCAGCTGAGAAAAGACACGACAGTGCACACTATCAGAGGAAAGCAGGGATTGAAGTAACTCAGGAAAAAACACGATGAAAAGGAATGTACATCTGAAGAAAACAGGAAGCCACAAGACAACACATCTGGCGCAAACATGGAGGTGCTGTGTTGAACTGGCTGTCCTCAAATGATGTCTAGATATAAATAGTGTAAGCAGGGTAAAAGCAGACGTAAACAAACTGTTTTAGTGTTATTGATTTATTTAGGCACCATTGCTAAGTCTGATCAAGCTGATTGATTGACACCACTAAACTGTGGCAATGCGTTCGCTCTGTTTGGCCTAAATCCATGATAAATTATGATGGTCGGTTAGTAATAGCTGTTCTTGCCCAAAGGCTGAGGCTGTCCAATATGCCTGCTGATGCTTTGTTATATTACTTCTATAACAGTGGTTACCAATGCCTTGGGGACCCAGTTTGTTTGTACTGTAGCCTTCTAATGAAGCACATACGAGTTTATTTGAGCGTCATTAACTGTGGTAAAGAGAACCAGCATCACTTTGTATCATCATCAGCTTGCAGAACCATATTTAGCAGCAATAATCAAAAGCAATGGTTTCCTGTTTGACATCAGTTTCTTACTTGCTTGTTGTTTTCCTTTTTTTCCATTTTGGAACTTTTTACAACATTGCTCTTGTTTATTATGGTTTGTGGGCATTTTTGCATGTGCAGGTCTGTAATGGGCTATACAACATTTCAATGAGCCCGATGTCTGGTCATTAAAATATCCTGATTATTTATTTTTTGGGTTTTACTACACAATTCTACCTCTGCAAAGCACTGGTTTGTTTGGAAGCCTTGTCCTGTTCCATGACTTAGATTAAGCCAAGCTTAGGTTTTGGACAAATCTTAACACATTTCACTCTTGGTTTATGGAATGCTTTACAGTGCGTTGATCAATTTACACTGGCCAAATGGAAACCAAGAAAAATAGGCATAAAATTTTAATTTTCCATTTCCTCTGTTTAAATTTTAATTGGTCATCTCTGGATGATTGCTTTGGAGATGGATAAAAAAGAAATGGAAATATTGGTCAGTAATTTTCCATACTGTAAACCTTACTGTTGGACTGCACCATAGTCCACTCCATGACTGCGAGATATACATGTCCCCTTTAGCACCATACTTCACAGACTGTTTGATAGTGGAAATGATACGTTGTTTTGTCCGAAAGTGGTGTGTTTTATGACCAAACATCCCGTCTTCTGTCTCCCCAAAGGACATTGTTCTAAAATCTTAGCTTGTTCTGATTCAACTTAGCTATGCCATGTATGTATTGGGCTTTGGTTTTCTGATACACCTTTTAAGGAATCTTATTCAGGCTCTACTGTGTTTACTGATACCTTTCACCCTGTGTTCATTCACTTCGTGTAGCTAGCCTTCTGCTTGTGTATGACCTGTTTTTCCTTCCGAGTATCTGAGGCTGCCTACCCCTGTCTTATGAGTAAGTTTGCACTCTCACTCTGTTTGGTGGAGTTTAAATAGACATTGTTCTGCTTCCTTGGATAGTATGACTTGTTTGCAATCTCTTCAAAACCAACTGCACTCTGATGCAGATCAAATATGGAGATTCTGAACCAAAAAAGAGATTTTTATCCCCTTGAAACCCAGGGGTCTCACTTAGTTGATAAATAGACTATCCAGCAGACCAAAAAAGAAAGTGACATGAGACCAGTGTTGGGTGAGTTACTTTAAATTAGTAACTTAGTTACAGTTACTAGTTACTTATTCAAAATTAACTCAGTTACTTTAAGTTACTCGTTACTTTCAAAGTAACTACTTACTTAAAAAAGTAACTTGTTTTTTTTTTACCCTAAATTCTCCCATTAGTGTGTTGTCTCCCTAACCGGATAGCCAGGTATGCTGCCAGTCTGCTGGTTTGCTCACATGTAAGTCCTACCCTACCACAAGCTCAATCCGCCACCTAGCGACCTGAACGTGCAACGGCAGTGTAGTAGCTGAGAGCAAGTGAATGATGAATTAATAAAAATAAATAAAAATTATTTCTGCTTTCATCTTATATTTAATGTAGCCATTTAAAGCATGTAGACAGTATAGCTTTGGCTGTGCAAAGATTAAACTGTGCCTCAGACCATTTTGCAGCTGTAGGCAAAGCTGATTCAATAGATTTTTTTCAACATAAACACAGTGAGCTTTCTCCATTATTTGTAACCTTAAATCAAAATAACTAAACTCCACGGACTACAATATCCATTTTGTCTTTTACCATCAGAAAGGAAAAATAATGAGCATATTTCCACGAGAGAAATCCCACGTATGTACTGTCATCTACTGCTGCTATCAGGGGTGGACTGGGACAAAAATTCGGATTTGGCATTTTCTGTCCAGACCAGCCCACTACATTATCAGCGGACACTACATTCTTGCAGGACTTTCTCTCATGCAAACTACAAAGGAGAGTCATATTCCTCGATAGCAGTTACAAAAACTAACATAACTATTACCTTAAGGACTGAAATTGACAGCAATCAATCAGTATTCATCATAGTGCCAAACCAATACAGGAAGTGTCATCATGACTAGGAGTGGGATGAGGCAAACAGGGAGGACCCTCATGCTACCCTTTCAGTTTTAAGTCTGTGATTGTGAACATCTTTAGGTGTAAGCCCAGCATTAGTTAAAACCAGACAACAGCAAAATATCCTAACAATCTAAATAGAAACATATTACAGACAGCAGCATTAGAGCTGAAATTAATTTGTTTAACAGTGACTCAATCATTATCAAACCATAAATAGAAAAATTTAAAAAAATATTACCTATTGATATGTGTGAAAAAGTCTAAGAGCTGAATTACAGTCTTGAATGGATGTGCATTTTCATACATGGATTGTGTTATGTGCAGTGCAGATATTGCAAATTAAACGAATTATTTCCTATAGATGTCTTTGTGTTTTGTGCTAAAATTCAAAGTAAATACGGCTAAATTCTGTCTCTATTTACAGATAATCAGTCCATGCTAATGTTTACTGTTGCTATGGCAACAGGAGACCCTGACGTTAGCAGCCGTTATCTTAGCTAAATAATCTGAACACATTTCGGCGTGTTTAAACAAAATCAACCAAAACTACTGCCAGACTCTGGGCCAATGTGTTGTCAAGTATTTAAGTCGCATAACAATCAGTGAAAAAACGTTTTCTACTTCGGTTTGGCCATGTCTCAAAACGTAGCTTAGCCAGCTCATACTAACGTTACTCACCACAGCATGAAGCAGATCTGTCAGCTCTGAACATTTAGCAGCTTCCACCTCCAGAGACTTCAGCTTTTTATTTGTAACCTTTTCGGTGCCACCCATCGTTTCTTACGGTTCTCCATGTTTAGCAAGCAGCTGAACCGCGACTCCTGCACTGTTCAGCAGAACACAGGCCCATTCCGTGAGGTCTTGTTGTTTTCATTATTCACTTGCACGTTGCTGCGTCATGTACGTCCATTATGGAAACTGCAGTGCTGAGTTGTGCACGTGAAATAACAAGCAACGAGCCTGTTTAAATCGCAGTAATGATAAACGCGTTACTGATTTTGACAGACTAATTAGTTACAGCCTCGTTACCAAAATGAACGTAGTTACTGTAACGCGTTACTTAATAACGCGTTAGTCCCAACACTGTAAATAAAGCACAGGTAGGGACTATCAGGTATTACTTTGGTATAGAGGAGGAAATATGGAGCTGTGAGGCAGAATTTTGGCAAAGTAATTTAAAAAATAGCCATTTAAATCAAAACAGGACCCAACAAAATGTAAGAGAATGGAATCAGGAGTAAGGTGTATCATCACAACCCTTGCAATTGTGGCAATTGTGTATTTAAAGAAAGTAGAAATACACATTAATTAATATTTAATTGAAAATAAAAATGTATATATATTTATATATAAGTCACAAATATATATTCATGAGGAGTGCAGCAATGCACAAAATTAACAGCTCAGTTCAATACTTAAGTATCACGGTTCAATATTTTCTCAGTACAAAATAATACATTTACATTTTATTTAAACTAATGACAAATATTTGTTTAAACTCCTTCTCCTTTCCCTTTATCTCAACTATTTTGAAATCGATTTTCCAATCACATTTTTGATGAATGAAAAAACAAATTATACAAAGTATGGTATCGGTATCGATATGTGATATCGGACCACTGATTGTGGCTGATTTTTACTTGTGAAAGAAAACTGATGGTTTCGCACAACAATATACTTTTTTTTTTAATCTCCTATTGACAAGGGTATAACACTTACTAAATGTTTTAAAGACTATATCTACACTTATTTTATACGTTTATTAATATAAATAAAAGTAAACAACACTTCACTGTCAAAACAGCTGCACTTTGCTAACAGTTAGCACGAACATTTCAGTCAAAACTAGTACGCAAGTGAGAAAATTCACATTTATACCAAATATTCTGCATATAAATTAACATATATTCATGTAATTTACTGGAATAATTTACATACCAAGCGAATGAAGCCGAAACCTCGGTCTCTGTTGATGAACACCTCGCTAACGTTCCCGTATTTAGCAAACATGTTTTTGAACTCTTCCTCGGATAAATCATTGGGCAAACTCCCCACGAAGAGGCGCGAGCGCTGCGTGAAAGCTTTCTCCCCGGGCTTCCGAAAACTCGCAATGTCGAGGGTCATTTCCGATGAGGTTTTCTCCCCGCTGCCCTCCGCGGCTCCCTCGGCTTGTTCGGCCGCCGGAGACCGCTGCTGCGGCGGGGCTGGGCTGTCTTTGTTCGCCGGCGTCTGCTCCGCGGCCCGGGAGTCCGACGCGCGTTTCGCCGGTTGAGGAGAGTTACTTCCCATCATCCTCGCCTGCTGCATGTTTCGATTAGCCATTTGATTTATTTATTTAACTGTATATGATTAAATTAGAGTTTATTGCAAAACCTTGTGTACCAGTTTCACTCCTGGACACCCATTGAATTTCAAAGATGGCGATTCTTCTTCTTTTGTATATTGGCGGTTTGTAAACAGCGTTGTGCTCACTAGCGCCACTGACTGGCGAAGGGGGTCTATAACAGCTACATACAGCTAAAAATAATGAAAATTCCACTTTTTTGTTTTTGTTTTTTTGGTGCAAAACAATCAAGTATTTCACATTATGATTAGAGTATGATTTGGCCAGACTGACATATGTTTGACACTCCTATAAATCATATCAAATATGGTCATTTAACAAATTACCATTCAATAACGCATTTTTATCTTCTTAGTGTCACATTCACTGTCTTCCTTGCCAACTTAATTTCTAAAATATATCATATTCTTTCTTATTCCTGTTATTGTTTTAGCCTGTTTCCTTTACTGCATTCTTTACATTCCTCTTTGTCTGTTTTATGTAGTGATAAACATGATGTTATACTATAAACATTCAGTCCAACATAAGCTTTTACGTATAAAGAATAATCCATGTGACCCCCTTATTAGAAAGCTTCCTGTACTAGTAGTTATTGTTTTTCTTTCCTTTTTTTTTTTTAAAGGGCCACATTTCTGCTGAGAAAATCCATAAACCTTCTAAACTTTAACTCCTAAAAGCTTTTTTTTTCTTTTTAATAATTGCAACTATGTGCAACCTGCTCATTTCCTACGAGATTAATTGCAGCAAATGTGTGTTACTGCCCTCTACAGGCCTTTTATAACATTGTTTCCCAGACCTAAAATCAATAAATTATCTCTAAATACATGCTTGTTATGTCTGATCCCACCCCTGATCAACGCATCAGTGGTTTATAGCCCTTTCGGTCATGTGGTCTGGAATCTAACTAACAATGAGCAACACTCAGTTCATCCTACATACAAAAGAACTAAACTACCACCGACATCCTGCAGTTTCAGATTGCACATGATTACAATCTCCCCACCTTGCATGGCTCCTTGGTCGCTGTTCTCAAATATGAATTAGTAGTTGTTTACAAAGTTTGTGCAACAGGATGGGATGCTTCACTTCTTGTCATTTGAGGTGCACATGTTTGTTTGGCGGTGATGAAAACCTTTCCCATCCTGGACGGGCCATCTGTCCAGATATCGGAGCACATCTGTGTGCACATGCTGCTGAAATTCCTCCTCCTGACAAGGGTCTGAAGGGCTGCTGTCTTCTTCCCTGCCTTTCCTTCCAGATCACATATCCAGGCGGGTCAGAGGGCTGCTGTCTGTCACTGATGAGTTCGTGTAAAGCCCCTTTCAGACATGCACTCCTGTCCATTTATCTGATGGTATCTGCACACGACGGCTTCATGTCTAAATGAGGACTGCACCAGCACACCGTGTCTTTCACTAGAGGAATGTGAACCGGCAAGCAGTTTACGGTGGGCAATTTTAAAGGAGATTCATAAGGAATGCTTTTTTTTTTTAAATTATTCTTTAAGAGACATTTCTTTTACTTTTACTAGCATGTCAAAAAAAAGGAAAGGAAAGGAAAACATATTGTTTTTTGTTTTATTCTATAGTTAATCGAGGTTTTCTCAGATGGTGGCCCAGATCATCCCCCTCCCACCACCATGCTGTGCCATTATGATCTGACATGACTTACTGCAAGAATATTTTTACTTTGGCAAAACTAAGCTGTGTAAGAGAGAGGAGGCTTTCTCTGACAATCTTTCCTAACAAGCCAAACTCTGACATTTAACATGCTAACTGAGACCGGGAGAGCCGACGTATAGCTCCATGTTGTTGCGAACTCACCTCTTCATCCTTACAGTATACAAGGACTTAGCTTTTTGTTACACATTGTTTATGCAGTCTTCGGGTTTTTGTGACATAATAGTAATAGAAGTAATAATAATAATAATTCTGTCACTACTATGTATGTATTAATATATTACATTGTTGTTACGATTTTTATTACATATGTTAACATGTAGAAATTCATTCTTTAATATCTTATTGAGGGATTATGTAAATCCTAGTTAATGATTAATTTGATGATGGCACAATGACTAAGATTGTGATCAACTTATTCTTGCACACATTTCTTTTAAAAATTTGTTTTATTTCATTTACTTCCTTTTTTTAAAAATATTTTTGCCATGATGTTTGAATAAACATATGGATCAATGAATAAAGATGAAACTAATGATGACACTATTCTAGTACCATTAATATTGAAGACAATGACAATGATAATTAACTTAATATTGATGATGTGGATGATGATGAAGGTGATAATAATGATGGAGAAATCTGTGATGATGAGTGTGCTAATGAAGAAAAATATGATGAAGATGGTAAAAATGATGATGATGAAAAAGAAAATGAAAGAGTTAAAAATGACGATGATGATAAAATTTATGATGATGATTAAATGAGAAAATGAAAGACAAGACTGATAATGATGGTGCCGATGATGATGATGAAGAAGAATGATGATGATGACAGTGATGATGGTGAAAGTGGAAATGATGATGTGATGATGAAGAAAATGAAATATGATTAGAATAATGTTAAAAATGGCATTAGTACTTCTACTACTTCTTCTCCGACTAATAATAATAACAATGATACAATGATAACAATAACAAACAATGATAATAATGATAACAAAATAAAAAATGAAAAAAATTATAATGACGTGACCGTGGTGATGAAGCCACCATCACCATTACCGATACTCCTACTGCTACTTTCTTAATGGCAATTTGTTGTTTTGATAATAATAAAGCTGAGAAACCAGTATATAAACATTTCTATCATAAATAATTCAAGGACGTATAAATAAAGATTAAACTATTATGTGATTGGTGGGACCGTCAGTGACGTATCAGTGACGTCGCAGCCCCTCCTCCAGCTCGCGCAGAGGCGCTGCTGTAGCTGCTTTTCTTCTGTCTCGAGAGTTGAGTCTTCAGCAGCTTCTGAGCGGAATTAAAGCAGGTAGGTTTGATGGCGAAGTGCTGCAGCTTCGCTGTTTTCTCTGATATTAATGCTTTGCTTCTGTTTTTAGGCCAGATTACGAATTTCAGAGCAACCAAACCATAACCGCGCTAGTTTTACAAAAAATAAGCAGATTAAATCAAATAAAATGCGACTTTCATGTACTATTATAACCTTTTTCCCCATCTTAGACATGTATTTATATAGATAATTCTTTAAGCACTGTAAATGTACGTTATAGAGATTTCAACTTTACATTTTATTCTATTTAAAGTCATTATCCGGTTTATTGTAACACGCATACTCCGTGAAGAAAACAGGAATTTAGTGGAACAAGCTCATAATTCTTCATAAATGTACTGTGAGCATGTCATAAATTAAAAAGGGATTCTTTAGAGCATCAACTGAGAAATTATTCTTCTGAGATGATGGCCTGAATGACTTAAATGAATTAAGTCTCATAGTTCAGTTAACTTAATAAATCAAATTTAGAATTAGGGCTCAGATAGATTTCCCAGCATGCAGAGCATTGTTTCAGAGTCCAGGCTCTCTGAGTCAACATCTCTGCAGGATATGCTTCACTTTGACCTTTTTCTGACATAGGAGTGAAACATTTTATGAGACGCACAGCTCAGTTAGACCTCATAAAAAGAAAAAAAACCTTTAGAAAGAACTCAGTGAGGCTAAATGGAGAAGCCAGGTCGAAAGTTTGGATCTGTACTGTAAATAAGAGGCGTGAGTGTGTTTTACGTGCAGCCTGAGAGCAGAGGGGTGAAACAAAAGGAGCAGTATGACCGGACGGACTTAAGCCTCTGCCATATGTGTCTGGTCTGCAGCCGAGTTGCACCACTTCAAAGGCCGTCCTGGTGGTCTAAGTTTTGATTCCGTTATTTTTGACGCACGTGACCATGCGCGCAGCAGCAGCCGTCATCTGAGGAATGTGTCAGATCTCTTTTAATATTTGACTGTGTCAGCAGGTTGGTGCATCACCTGTCACTCAATGTAAAGTACGTGTCTGTTAGTAAAGATCAATCATTTTATTTAATCCATTAATTTATTTTTCATAAACAGAAACTCATTTAACACTTTTGGATTACTTATGGTGTCTGATTCAGATTTTTTCCGATTTATTTATGTATAGGCTACAACCATGCTGACAGTGGAATTTAAATCTATTTTCACTTTGTAGTGCCATCATTTGGTAAATGATCAACAAACATAACTTCCTGAAAAGTTTTTTATAAGAGAAAAAATGGATCCTTTCACTTGTGAAGAAATTTGCCTATTTGTTTAAGAGATATAATTATTTTTTTCCCAGAATATTTGGTGGTCAACCTTAGTGTCCCTATGGAATAAATAATACCTTATAAGTTATTTATAATAATAAATAACCATAATCATAATAATCATAAATAATGATCCCTGAAGGGGAATTATAAGTTAGATATGTAGAATATTCAGAATATTGAAGTAAATTTTATTTATTATTTTTTAATTGTTTCTTAGTTATTTATGTATTTATCATTTATGAATTACTTGTTTTACATTTTCTATTTTTTGTAAAATTATTATTATTATTTCATTTCTAAAAATAGTAATGTTTACAGTAACATTCTTTTTGTAAAATTCTAGATTAAGCGAAATAACTTTTAGCGTGTCAAGATTGGATATAAAATGTGTGTCCACCCAAGGTGTGTTTTTACCAAGCAGAGTTGGGTCACCTTTTCAACTCAGCCAGAGATTTCATGTTCAGTTTTGAATGACAAATACATCTAAATGAATATTGCTAAAATACTCTTTTTTCCAACTGCTGCATTTCAGATTAATACCTTAATATTTATCTTTGTTAATTAAATGATAAATAATTGAAAAGGATTAAATGAAAGTAAATTAATGCAATAAATAAAAGCAAGAAGATGAACATAGTATAAATGAAAGCTTTTTGTTTTATTTAATCTTTTCTGGGAATGTCGTTTATACGGGATGCACTGAAGCATGACCCAACAGACCTGCCGTACAGTAAATAATGTGTCCTAAATTGAAGTCATTGGGGCATCTTTTGGGACCTCAGGGCATTTAAACCCTTTTCTTTCCATCTGATTGGTGATCCTTCGTTCATGTGAACAAAGTGACAAACCCGTTAACCTCCACCTGGTTTCTGCTGAACACTGAATATGTGTTTTTTACCCGTGGATGTGATGCAAGTCGTGTTGTGTTCAGTGAACAGGACTTAACCCCTGAACTTCTGACGGCTGATTTATGGCCCTGAAGGCAGCAACAATAAGTTCCACACATGTTCATCTGAGGAATCTGTGTGTGTGTGTGTGTGTGTGTGCGCAGCTCAGACTCAACAGTTGTTCATTCAATCACGGATCCACGCTGCAAAATTAGACGATCATATTTTGGTTTTCTGCCCTCATACGAGGCGTTTAAGGAGCATCTGTGAGATAAACTTCATGGCAAATTCTGGTGAACCCCGTTTCCCCGTCGTCAGGGGAGACCCATTCATTCTCCGGTCTTTTAACTGGAACTTGAAGTAGCAGGTTGGAGCCGATTTAACCCCAGATGATAGAAAACCTCTTCCTTTCCTTGTCCCTGGAAGCTTTTGTACTTAATCCCTGTCCTTCTGTCCGTTCTCGCTCCAAGCGAGGCCGGGCATCCGTCAGACAGCTCGGAGCTGGAGAGCTAATCAAGTTTTCCTTTCAGCGAAACACCGAATCATTTGCAGCTCTACAGTAGCGCCGCACGGTGAAGAGGCCGATGAATGAAGCCTGAGAGACGTCTGAAGCCTTTCTAATAATGGCCTAATTAATCCTGGCTTCCAGAAGTGAACTCAACTTTTTTAGAAGAGGTGAACAGTGGGTGAATACTGTAATGTCACAAGTTTGTACCTCATGCTAAAATGAGCATTTTCGTGCATTTGCTGCTAAAAAAGTAAAAAAAATGTGAAATTATGTGGATGATCTGAATAAATGTTCAGCATTAAAACCACGTGAGTGTAATATCACAGATTTTGAGTTTCTGATCGTTAACCCTTCAAACCCTGCTAGATCTCCAGCGACCCAGAGTGCTATCGCTAATATTGTTAAAAGTTTTCTGTAGTGTGTAACTCTGGGATGATTATTAATAACACATTTTGCTTATCTATGGAAGACATTTTACCCATAGACTGTGAAATTAAAGGATGAACCTGATCTGCAGGTTTTCTGATGAGCTGAAAAAAGTGCTACTCTTGGCCTTATTTTCCTGGATATCTGTCACCTGTCAATCAAAAGGACACGCGACTAATTATGAAGAAATTTAGGATTAAATAACATCTAAAGGAATGAGTTTGAATGTTTTCCCTCCCCCTATAGTTGTCATGAAGGTAAACCTGAGCTTTTAAAGCTAAAATGGTTTTTGAACCAGGCTGTAAACATGATTAATTCTGGTGTAAAATTGGTCTTTTAACATGAGTCTATGGGGAATCGCTACGTTTTGCAGCAGCACCTAGTGGAGGAGGAGGGAACTGCAGTTTATGGCACTTCAGCATAGGCTTCATGTTTCTAAGCCAGAGGTCGCTGCTTGATTTGACCCCATCCAGGAGGTTTACCATCCAGCCACAACGTGTTCTGTCTATTCATAACCTCTATGTGACAAAGCCACAATAAATGATCAATATGATCAGATATCAGAATTTACCAATCAGAGAGCATAAATTGACAGTAATGTCCAATCAGGAGCAGCCAAAGATCAACAAGTGAGCAGAAAGTTCTAGGAAAAAAATAATGCTCTAATAGGAAAAGCCAAAAAGAGTGGGGGAGTAATAAATGAGTGTAACATGCCACTCATCTGTCAATGCAAGGAAAAATGAAAATGTTGCACCGCTTGGGCTGTAAATTATTTACTGGTAATGGTTTAACTGTTTGCTGCTCTTTGTTTCACTAACATATAATATAATATATAATACAAATCTGTTTAAAAGATCTTATTTGTTCTTTCCTTTTTTTTATTTTCTCATATTTATTGACAAATCCAGAAAGGGCCATACCAACCATCCCTGGCTATCACTACTCTGTTGTTAAAAGACCTCTGAAATTACAATTAAGTTGTCTCCTCCCAAACTTTCCACCAATCAGAGAGCTTCAATTGATGCAACTGTCCAATCAGGAGCAGCCAAGTTGGTTAAGCAGAAGCAGAAATAACAGCAAAATGAAGAAAAACTGTAAATATTTAAAAAGTTTGTTGTTTTTGTTTGCCTATAGGTGCTATTTCTATGTTCTACAATGATTTTACAACTTTTCACACAACACCTGAGGCCGTCCTGAAATAATGTCTGGATGTGGAGTGGGATTAAAATCGTTAGGTTTCTACATGTATTATAGCAAAATCTTTAATGTTTTTTATGAGTATTGTTATCTTGGAAACATTACTGGATGTTATGAAAGTTATGAAATGTTTAACTCACACAGAAAGTTTTAACACTCTTTATTGGAGTATTATTATTGTTTATTTATATTACAAAGGAGCAATCAACAGTGACATAAGAGTTGCATTGAATAACTTAATCTCCAGACTAAACAAATGTAAAGAAAAAACAGTAAATAAAACACACATGCAACAGAAAAACAATCAGAGAAAAATTAAACAACAACGACAAAGAAGAACAGAAGAAAACAAATGAAAAAAAAAAAATTTAAAAAATAAACTCAGCACTAAATATCCTTATTTGATCAGTTTGCTTCATAATATCTTTGGAACTCTGTTAACAGTGACCACATTACTTCAGACTGCTCCATTTCCTTACAAACTCACACAAAAACATTCATTTCAATATTAAAGTAGAATTTTTTAGCTGAATTGCTTCTATTGACACTATCCATTGTTTTCCTTTATTTGTTACCAGGTGTCTGTAAATATACCGGAATGTAAGTTTATTATTAAAGGAAAGTAAAAGAAAAAGCAGGAAAAAAATGCAATTGTACTTGAAAACCCAACCAGCTTTCTGTGAATTCGTTTTTTTTCTGCAGCCATTGCGTGCTGTGGTTGTCGTGTAGTACAGTACGGATCGGTTTTACTGGGGCGTGTTTAATGCAAAGTAAACATTCATTTAAAACCGCACGGCCTGGCACAGGGCCTGGGGCTGAAAGTACTCTAAGTAGTATCGGAGGCATCTGAACTCAGAGCCGATCTCACACAAATCTGCTAATCTCAGTAAAGGGGAAAAACCAGGTCATCTGGTGTTTAATTCATTGATTGACGTCTCAGTAGATCTGAGAAAGGGCATTTGAGACCTCGGTCTCAGCTGAAACCCAAAGCCCAGGCAGACGACTTTAGATGCTTTAAATACATAAACAAAAATATAAATATTTCCACCAAAATGTTCGTGACTGCAGCATGAAAGACGAAGGATGGTTCACCTGGGTTAATTATGGCTCATCCTACACTAAGCTCCTGTTTTTTTGACATAATTGACATAATAGCGTCTGATTCTGCGAGCACAGAAACACGAGAGCGATTCTGAAGGGACTGAATCTGGAAATCTCAGCGTTCATTCCTGAGATTTCTCAGCTGGCTTCACAGGAATAACTCAGGAAAAACAACGATTAACCAACAGGAAATGGAACATGATTTAACCCTTTAATGGCATGTGTATTATATGTCTGAGACGCTTTGCATCACTTTATGGTAAAAACTTGTGGTACACAATCTGATACTAGTGTTCTGCCTCCGGTACTGTAACGTATCGTATCGTCCCATATCGTATTACACTGTACCGTATCGTAATATTTTACTTGGGGATGCAACAATACCACTTTTTATCAAACAAAAAAATGTAAAAAAAAATTCATTGAATTGGAAGACAGGTTTTATTTTCTTCTCTGCTTTGTAAAACAAACAATGGTACAATAAATAGAAAAATAAAAATATAAATAAAAATGACAACAAAACAAAAATTTCAAGGGAAAATAAACACTTTTCGAAATAAATAGGGATCGATTACTACTACGAGTAGTAATCAGTGGTATCTGTACCGATACTGGTATTGTTATCGATGCAACCTTAATTGTACTGTATCATTGTATACTATACCATTTCATAATATACTGTACCATATATTTTACTGTACCGTGTCATAGCATATTGTATCGTATCTTATCGTATAGTTCCATGGAGTATTACACTGTACCGTAAAGTAATATACTGTACTATGTCATAGTTAACTGCGCCGTTTTTCAACGGATTATTAAAACTGTGCAGAATTGTACGTATCTTATCAGAGCATACTGTATCGTATCAGAGCATTTCCTATCGTATCACAGTGTATCGTTTCAGAGTATACTGCATTGTATCAGTGTATTGTACCGTGTGAAAGAGTATCGTATCGTATTATAGTATACGTATCATTTCAGAGTGTACGTATCGTATCGCAATGTACCGTATCATATCAGAGTATACCGTGTCGTATCAGAGTACACCGTATCGTATCAGAGTATACTGTATCATATGAGAGTGTACGGTATCGTATCAGAGTGTACGGTATCGTATCAGAGTATACTGTATCATATGAGAGTCTACGGTATCGTATCAGAGTATACTGTATCATATGAGAGTGTACGGTATCGTATCAGAGTATACTGTATCATATGAGAGTGTACGGTATCGTATCAGAGTGTATTGTATCGTATCAGAGCATACTGTATAGTACTGGAGTGTGCCGTATCGTGCTGTATCATAGTACACTGTTCTGTCTGGTAATAACTAAACGAACAACTTTACCACTCAGAAACGCTGAGGGAAACATTCTGAAATTAAGTTTATCTCTGTAACTTTGCCGAATAAAGAGGCCAGAGAGATATTTAATGACATTCTATCAAACATCTGCCTTTTCCAAACAGTAAATGTACCAGCATTAATCCTTTCCCAGTATTCCCAGTGCTCCTTTTCGTGGCCTCATGTTTTATATGAATGCATTCACACATACTACGCGTCTTAAAGTAAATGAATCCCCGTCACACACAAACTTGATAGAAGTTACCAGATGCTCCGTAGTTCAATCTCACTCGATCAAAACACCCAGCTCCTTGAATGAAGTGATAAAATATCAGCAGCAGATGCTGGAGTTCCAGCCTGGAGCCGACTCGCAGGGCTGCTCTGACATTTAGCTAATGAAATGGGCTCACAGCATGAGCACACACACACACATATGATCACTTATATGACAATGCCCTCTATTAATAACTCAGCAACACCTCCCCATGTGTTCCTTCATTACACTTTCTTATTAAATTCCTCGCAAAGGAGAAAGATATATGATGGTTTTAATGGTTTCCCTCTTCTGGTGTGTGAAAATGTATTTTGCTAATATTTAAACTTTACTCTCAGAGTTTGGCAGGCCTACAGGTGGATGAAGATACTTGGGGCCAGCGATGGAGGCCTGGCCGACGGTGGCCTGGATCCTTTTACTGACAAGCATCTGTGAGCAGCTGGAAACCGCCCAGTCTCGGGACTTCACCATGAAAGATATCGTGCTGCTGCATCCCTCAAGTAAGAGCCGATAACTTTCAGTTTACGTCCACTGATTGGCCAACCTTTAGATCAGGAGTGTCAAACTCATCTAAGTTCAGGGGCCACATTCAGCACAAGTCAATCCCCGATGGGTCGGACCAGTAAAATAACTGCATAATCATCAAAAAATAACAATACTCCTTGTTTTAATGCTAAATGCAAATAAATTATAAAAGATGTTTATATATAATGGATTAAATGGATCCATTAAAGATTAATGGACTTAAGGAAAACAGGATGAATAATCTTGATTTTCTAGAGAAAAATATGAGGATTTAACA
>JAVQJG010031712.1:0-42641 GCA_036024015.1 Craterocephalus amniculus
TGTTTGTTTGGGCTTAATTTAACCCCTGTGTGAACTTACCTCATCTTCCACTCATTTCTCTACATTAAAGAAAACGTGATTCAGTAGTAGCTATGTACTTTTCCATAACTCGTAAACACAACACAACCTGTTTCCTAGGTTACCAATCAAACTGATCTAGGGGCGATTGACACACGCGAGCCGGTCGTTTCCCGGCCGGGTCTTTCACAAAGAAGGAACATGCCCGGGACAAACATGGCAAGAAATAGAAAGAGCGTGGGAAAAAAACGTACGATGAAGGGCTGGATCCGACCTTCAATCTTCCGATTTTGGAAATGCAAAATACGTGCTCATCATTCTGATTTAGAACAACATGCCGGTATTCTGTCGCAGAACACCGGCACCGCTCCTTTCTCGTCAATGAGGCTTGGCATTGCTGTTTTAAGCCTATTTTTTCTTTTAAAAAAGTTATCACAGTCTTTTTGACTGGAAATGTTAATGTATTGCCTATTACTCTAACAAAAGTTTGCTATCATTTAAAGGAATTATGTTGACTAACAGTCAATATATTTTCCCCATGCAAATTATATGATTCAAGTTTTATATATGTATATATACACATATACACACGCATACATTATATATATATAATGTATATGTATATTTATATATAGTCGCAGTCGCTTGTTTCTCTCATGAGATCTGGCAACACTGCCTGTCGCCTGTGTGACCTGCAGGTTTATGAAGAGCTGACTTAAGACTTGTTGGGAGGTGTCCACTGTCACAATTTTGGCAGCATTACAAGTGTCATCACTCCTGCTAAACACAAAACTGGGTGATGAGGTGGCAGTGAGAGGGGGGCTATGAGTGCAGGGGGGGACAACTGACACACATCAAGCTCTGAGCTGCCTGTAGTGAAGAGCTAACAAAGCTAATCTGAAGCTAATTAGCTAAAGCTAAGGCATGCTGTTAGCCAGCTACCCTCTGAGTCTTTGCTCCATATTTGTATTATAAAGAATTTCAATATGAAAATATAAACAGATGAGTTATTTTAAAAAATCCCTTTCCAGCAGTTGTCACTAAGGTAAACCTGACCCATTCAATGGTTGGTTAAATGTTTTTTATAGCAGGCTGTAAACATGTTTAATTCTGCAGTGAAGTTGGCCTTTTTAAAATGGGAGTCTATGAGGAATTGCTTTGTGTTGGTGCCAGCCCATAGCGGAGAGGTGAATTGCCATATTTGGTGCTACTGCATAGGTTTCACATTTCTCCACCACAGGTTACCGCTTGAGTGGGACCATATCTACAGCATGAGGGATGTCTGTGATTGTTCAAGTTAGAAATATTTTTGTTTTTCCTGACTCTGGTTGACAACTTTAAAATAAATGTATCGAACAAAACAGGACCTGAAAAGGGTGCATGCCACTTCCTACCACTCTGACCCATGTGTGCAGTCTATTTTAAAAACACGGTGACTGAAGCCAGTTTTAAAAAATTCATGTGAGACTGACTAAATTCGCAAATTTCATGCCTCTTCGTATTTTTAGAGTGAAAAAGAACAGCTGCTGAAATGTGAGGGAGCTGCAGGATGATTCAGGTGGCAGGATTCATGGACGTGGAGCTGAGCAACTGTAATAAGAAGCTGTATAAATACAACAAGCAGAAAATAGCATCAAGACATTACAGAACAGAGTGCCAATTGTTTTCAGTAATATACCACATCTCTTCATTAAAAAAAGAAAGTACTCCATGTGCGCACATCACAGTTGGTACACCGAGGGTGCCAGAGATACTGCTGTTGCTGTCACACCTCTGCTCCTCCAGTCATCTTACCTGGCATGTCTTCAGTGTTTGCATCAGCTGATCATGTAAATGAGCAAAATCTTTATTTCATTTAACAGTTCTCACACAGTCATTACAATGTATACACCAATTATGAGTTCTTATCAAAACATTTTATTGTGTTCATGTTTTAAGTGATATCAGAGTGTAGCGATCGTGTCACAAAGTGTGATTCTATCATCACCACTGCTGTAAACACAGATAAACCAGTGACTAACCAGCACTGCCTGGTTAGACAGTCACTGCAGGATGAGTGCATGAAAGGAAGAATTAGGAGAAAATTTGTGTTTTTGAAGACCACAAAGACTTTGTCGCCCATAACTTACTCACAACTGAGAAATCAATCCACACATGTCTTGACAGATGCATTAAAACTCTAAAATCCACCTGCAGGAAAGAGGAGCAAGGAGAGAGGAGGCTTGTTAGAAGTGCCAGGAGTAAGGAAGCACAGGTGGATCCTCCCCAGATGTTTTTTTGGCAGCTGAAACAATGTGCCACATTGTAAAATACATTTTTAGATGAATGCAGAAGTTTACACAAAAAACTAAGGTTGCACTAGAACAATAGACAAATGATTTAGCTGTGCCACAAGTCACATTCACAAACAAAGTTTTCTTATCTTTTTAAGGGGTTGTTGATTTAACTTGTGTGTCGCCTTCACTTTCATTTCAGGTGATAGGAATGGGGAAGAAAGTGAGAATGTTCACAAGGAATTAAGAGGAAGGGTGTGATGTGTAAAGGGAACATTATGTGAAAATTTATATGCACATTGTTTTAATTGATTTAATCATCGTTTGACATTTTTAGTATGAGAACTTAGAGATGATACACAATGTTTTATAGATGACTCCAACTTCATGATTAAATACCACAACAGGTAATAAGCAATAAAAAAAAGCCCCAACGACAGTTTTCGGTCTTTTCTTCACATTTCCTATCATGCAGTTGTTTTTCATTGCCAGCGTTTTTCCTCATTTTGTTGTGCAGAGGCATTAAAAAAAACGGTTTTGGTGGACAGCACTCTGTTAATCATATCTTTCTGACCACAGTCAATTCCACCTTTACATATTCTCAGAGTTGTTTCAATTGATGTATTTGATTTATTTTTACTGGTATGTATGAGTCAGAATCCCATGTAGCAGAATGCTCTTATAGGAGTTAATGAGCCCATAATGAATAAGTTCTTATAGACTGTTTTTATTTGTCAGTCAGTGTAGGGATGTAAAAAGTCACCTCAGAAATGTTGTTATTTCCTTACAATTGTATAAATTATTTTCTCCCTAATGAATATGGGACCAAACATGGTTAAATAAAGGTACCTTTGTTCTGTAGTGTAATGGGTGATGATGGTACATGAATATAACACAGTTCTGTAAATGGACACAACATCCTTGTTATCAGATGAAATGCAAGCTCAGAAACACTGGCCACAGATGTGGT
Organism: Craterocephalus amniculus; assembly: GCA_036024015.1. Classification (NCBI taxonomy): domain Eukaryota; kingdom Metazoa; phylum Chordata; class Actinopteri; order Atheriniformes; family Atherinidae; genus Craterocephalus; species Craterocephalus amniculus. The sequence continues at coordinate 3,262 of JAVQJG010031712.1, forward strand.
TAAATCAGATGAGATTTGACTTTGAGATGTTTGTTTTCTGCATGCACTGAATGTGAGTTTATCTCTAGGGGCTTCGTCAAACCCCAAAATCTCACTGTCATAAAAATTCAGATGACTGATGGATCACTCAAGTGAAAATCAAGTTTGAATTGAGTAAAAATGTCCAAAAGGGATTTTTTTCACATGCTGGAAGACACATCACAAGTAAATCAAACCGTCACCACCATGGATGACAGGTTCTGGAATCTACTATGTATCGCCATGTTTTTAATGCTGAAAATCATATTATATTTTACTTGCAGACATGAATTTGCAGACAACTTCTTCTTTTTTTTCCAGTTTGACCATGCATGAGTAAATCTCTCTATTTTGGAAACTTGCTACTGTGGAGCAGGGAGTAGTTTAACAGTGTTTCAGAAGAGTTGAGTGTGAGCAGCTGCAGCCAAGCAGGGGAGATGGACAGGTGCCAATTTGCATCCTCACAGCTTCACAAATATAGATAAGCCAGGTGTATTGAGTTATGCCATTTCAGTTTCTAATGCGGTTAATTTCCTGGAAAGAAACTTATGAGAAAGGTAAACTTCGAAAACAAGTTAGTTAAGAAGTTATTAATGCCAATTAAGGAACTTGAAGCAAACTTCTCATGTCCAGTGGAAAATGATTGATTTTCTTCCGCAGCCGGGCAGATTAACCTCATTTGGCATTTGCACCGTTACAGTTGTTTCCTAAAAGATACCTTTGGGGTAAGTTAAAGTCTGTACTTGTTCTATGTGTGTGCGTGTGTGTATGTGTGTGTGTGTGTGTAATTGCATCTTTTTAAAATTCCTTATAAATGTGTGTGTGCAGACGTTGAGCTTAGCCCTGGTTTCAGGTTGGGATGCAAGCCAGTAACATCTGCAGGGGTCTTGAGAGGGTGCTGGATGGGAAAGAAGCTGAAGATACCTGATCAGTGTGATGGATGCGTGTGAGCCTTGTGATCACACTGACATGCACACCTGCCTGCCCGTGCCCCACTTATTGAATCCATGAATCAATTTAATGAGCGGAAGACAGGGTCAGGACTTCAATAAACACCCCACCAAGCTTTCAAATTTAATGTCTGCCCAATGAATGATTGTATGTACAACAAACATCTTCCGAAAAGCACTCCCCCTGTAAATTGGAAATGGGTTTAGAGACAATTACCATGTACAGTGCTGTTGAATGCAAGTTTTACAGCTTGCGAATACACATTTTCAACATGCAGTCAGGCTGCAAATAAGTTCAAACTGAGAGGAAAGTTTAATTTAGCTGTCAGGCTGTGTGTGTGTGTGGCAGGGTGAAAGACTGAGACTTGAGAAAGAGAATCAGACATCCTTCATTGATAATCAATACTGCAGCAGTGACCTGAGCATTTGCTCTGTAATTCGCCCCATTTAGAGCTACAGTGTTGGCTTTCTGACACAGACAATCCCATGATTTCCCTTTGGAAAGACCGATGGAAAAGCCACACGATTTAGCACACGACTTGCATGCACATATCACAGATCCCTGAAGTCATCATCCCGTCTCCTGCTGTAAATCCCTAAAACCTTGACTCAAAGTCACTGTACTTCTCTGTTGTTATAGTCATCTCCATATGCACAGGCAGTGTGAATATGAGACTTCATCTTTTAGTTCAATTCCAAGGTAACGCAATCTTTTTCAACCTCCCATCCCGAGATTATAAATTTACTCTCCCTTTCACTGATTTCACCACAAGCATGCATCCAGTCATGTGGTCAATCTAAGCTTCGAGGGCACAACAGAAAGGACAAATGGTGGCTATTTAGATGTCTGTGACACCAGTATCCCAGCAGTGAATACATTTTTCTTCATACCACTGGGGACGCAGAGGCTAATGGAGCATGAGAGTGGCATTTCCCTTGGAGTTGTGTGGCTGAGTCACGCCCCCGTTTGGAGAAGAGCTGTACGCAACCGTTGTATGAGGCTGAGACCAACAGGGCATGCTGTTAGAGTCTGGACCAATTCAGGGGTAAACATCGATGACAGTAATTGGAGAACAGCACAGCAGGGAATTTCATACATTTCTCTTCCATGTGGCTCAGAGAAGAATATCCGGAATTTTTCAAGAATAAAAGAAAGGAGCAGATGTATGCCAAAGATCTTTTCAGCTTTTGCACAGGATTTCCTGAGCTCCCCATGCAACCACACTCCACATATACGACAGTGTATTTTATGGATCACAATGTCAGTGATCGAATAAGTACAAAACTCACTGGCTCGGAATTGGGTTTAATAAAGTAGACGAACATGGGGAGAAACTGTTGTTTCTCATCACTTTCTCTGATTTAGAAGAGCTCCACTGAAGCTCCAGTGAATAGTCTTATATTTGTAATTAGATTAAATCAGTATAATTAGTCATTCAACTCAGGTGTTTAAAGAACTCATTTGCAGTCTATCTATGTCTGGCTGTCTTATTTTCACATTCCCTCTTTGTCTTTTCTGTTTTAAATGTGGTGTATGCTTCTCTGTAGGAACTGGATGCATGGAAATATCAGTTATAAACCTTCATAGCTGTTGCTGGTGTGAGACTTAAAGCAAAAGTATGTGCTGTTATTCCAGTTTTATCACAGTAGGCCTACTGCTGAGGATTTTAAGGTGGGAGACAATATAAAAGTCTTTATAGTGCAATAAAAATGCATAACTGCCTGTGTACTACAATAGACAGCAAAAACATGTACCTCAACAAAATTCATATTTGTATGCATAACATCAGTGCATGTGCTGTATCTGTGAACACACATGTGAACACACATGTGAACACATGTAAATGCAATGCTAACCTTGTTGGGAAAGCAATAGTAAGCTGTGGGAGTCACAACCTGTGGTTCCACTAAGGTCTCTTATCTGTTCCTGCTGCTTATCACGCAGTCCCACAGCAGCAGAAACACATATAAACTATTACAGCTGAACCTGAGAAGACTTTATCTTTATCAGCATATGCTGCATTGCAGTTTTCTTTTTTTTGTATCTATTTCTATCTATCTATTTTATTCTGTGTCCAGTTAAGCATGTGGCTCGCCAACTGTCTGCACAAAAACAAGAGATAATTTGATCGAAAGTTATTTGTGTACAGCTAATTTTATCAATGCTGCACCCATGCTCTGGAGATTTTTTGAGCTGTCATTTTCTTAGATTTGGATCAGTATCAGTTACTTATTGCAAGCTTATTTTAGGCTGGTTATATTTAAAAGAGCTACAGCTAGATCAGTTTTCAGCCTGGGAATGACAGGTGAGCCATGAGGTGAGCAGATTTTTAAAACAACTAAAAGCTCAAAAATGTCTTGGCAGCCAATGTTGTTTAATAAACAGGTGGGTGGGCAGGTTAGTTTCAATTACCCTGGGAGCAAAATTAATGATGAATCCAGAACTAACTCATTTGTTTAAGGTGGAGCGTGATTAATAGTTTTGTTGACGGAAACAAACTATCATTGAATACTTGCTACGAAAAGCACAAAAAAAAATGTAAGGATATATTACATAAAATCAGACGTGCGGCTGTGTAATTAAAAATAAGCTCCTTGCTGTATCTATGCCGTGCAAACTATAACAACCACAGCATGCTGTCACTTCACCTGCTGTTATATTTTAAAAGTATGTGAAATCAGACACATGTGCTGACAATTATCCATTCTTATATTATGGTATGGTACAGGAACCCAACATAAACTGAAGAGAGATGGGTGGTTTACACATGACACCTCTGACACCTTTGTGCTGACCAGCTGTGCTGCAGGAAGGGCGACTATACAGTAAATGTGTATTATTCATAAAACTCCACTCTGCGGGGACAAGACAGAGCTGATAAATGGCTTCAGTGAACTTTATTATTTAACTTGTCTACAACAAGCTGTTTTACTTCTTTCATGAATTTTATATGATCTATCATCTATTATGGCTGTATATTGAGCATGAAATGGCTTGGTGCTGAAAATTTCCCAGACACCAGGTCCTCCCTCTCTTCGCAGTTATTAGCTCCTGACATTAGCAGAACAAGTGGAGTGAAATATCTCATTTACAACTTTTGAGATTTTGTCAGTTTTCAGCATACTCTGCATTAATGACGCGAAAATGACACAGTCAACCGAGTCCTGGGGGCAACCTACACAGTGTTCATTACAAGGTGCTTTTAATTAGTCTTTGCAATTAAAGGGAGAAAAGCTGCAAGCTAAATCAAAATGGCTACTTGCATGTTCTCTGGGCTGGGATAGCAAACCATCTCATTGTTTTTCCAGCCTGTGAGATCAGGTTGTGTTTTTCTGTCAACGGAGCCAGAGTTGAATAGAAGAGGTGTTTTAAAGAAACACATGTGTGACACCATCTTTATTAAGTACGGAGGGGAAACGAGGAGAGGGGTGGGATGGGATCGGTTTGATGACAGTGAAAAGTAATTGTGAAGCCAGTTATAGACCTTTTCTGTCCCATTTTAGCTGACCATATGCTGAAAGATGCCATCCAGAAGGGCTTCTTAGTATAATACCCACCCAAGCCATATACCATTAAATGTTTCACCAAGCTGTGAAGTTATTAGCATTTTCATGTTTTATAGACTTTAGTGCCTTAAGATGATGAAGATAGTTGAAGTTTTAATGAGTGGAACAGACCGTTTTTTATGTTTCGTATGGTGCTACATGTGAAACCTTCGGGGGGATGTCTGTTCGAAGGAAGACAAATTTTTTATATAACGAATGATCATAATTTATTTCTTTTATGGTGGTTTCAATATTATTTTTAAAACAAAATATGTTGTAAGAGATCGAAAATTACTAAATAATCTTCTTGCTCCTATAATTTTGATCAGCTTATTTTCCCTTAATGCATTAATGTGTCATTTTATAGTCTGATTTTTATTGCTGTCTATTGGATTATTCTCATTTAGATGTCTCACTAACACTCATATATGTTTATTCTGTTTGTGGTCCTTTAGCATGCCACAGGATCATCACACAAAATTTGGACAGGTTTTTTTGTAAATAATATTGTGTTTTCAATTCTCTCTCATTTCTCTGCCCTTTATATCAATGAGTTGAGGTTGGGGTAGAACTGAGTGGTGCAGGATGCTGTTTTATAATAATATTTATTCTAATTGCTTGTTTTCACTTTTGCTATATCCAGTTTTAATAGTCCAATAGACTCAGAAGTGAGTCTATTAGACTAATAAAGCCTGTCTGATAATACAGTCCGACATTGAATTGGGTTAAGCTGGTACAGCAAATGGATGGATCTTTGGCTGGAATCAGAACCAACAATTTCTAAAAATTCTGCAGTTAAACATTTCTCTCCATGCTGCCTCATGGTTATGGCTTATTGATATGTTTTGTCAGAAATGAAGAAAAATAGACAGAAATGTTAAAAATGTACAATCTATAAGGGGAATGAAAATAAGAGAGCATAAAGAAAATAGAGTGAGCTTTATCAGAAACTCTGCCGACAGTAAGGGTGAAGTCTTGAGCATGTTGGCGGAAACAGGCAAGCCTTCAACTTGAAACTGGAAATGCTTTCATTACTCCTGCTGCGTTCTGACAGCTATGAAAGCCTTGAATATTAATCAAATTTTCTCTCTGACATTTTAAGATGTCCAGTCATGTTTCAGAACATTAAATTGGAGTTAAATGACACAGAGCTTACAGGACTCATTAACTCAGCAGCCTCAGAACTGTTCAGATGTATGTTACAGAAAATGAACATATTGTAATGATCTCCCTTATTCATTCAGGTTAAATAAGATCTACATATTCAGTTGCATTTGACATTTTCAATATTTTATTCAAAACAAAGTAAGTTCATCTACTAAGTTTATCAAGAATAATCTATGTTACACTAAATGGTTTAGATAATGCACTTAGATTTGCATCAAAACTAAAACTCTTAAGCACAAGTCTGTTAAATTAAATATCTATTTAGTTTTTCTTCTCTTTTATTTAGGAGAGCTGAAAACAAATATGGTTAGTTTTTAAAATATTTTTCAGAAATATTTAGCTGGAACTGTAGCGCAATTAGAATGTATACCTTATTGATGTTCCACTTCAATTAGAAATGAGCTAATCCAGAATACAGAATATTTGTAAAGTACTGCTTGGCCATGATTAAATAAAATGAAGTTAGATTAGATTTGTTCTTTTTAATCATATATCTTTTCCATTCTCATGGAAACAGATACCATTCAGCCTGACAAGACAAGTTTGGTGATTTTGGGATTTTAGCATTGTGGAGCTCCAGCTGATTTACCAAGTCCAATTTTAGCAAAAAGCATTCTGAAAACAGGTCAATTAACATAACTTATACCACACAGCCGGTTCTTCAGAGTCATGGAAACCCACAACACGTATCACAGCTCAATCAGAATCTTTGTTTTAGGATTTAAACTGAAATAGGATACACTGACCCTGGTATATTTAAGAATCAGAAACACAGCTATCTTCCATTTTACACAGGGATTTCATACCTGATTTTTTTGTTACAACCTGATGTGCCCGTTTGTTGTACAGTATATTGTTAAAAAGATATGAAGCATCTAACATATAAACCCTCATTAGACCTTGTTTGTTGGTTTCATAATTTGGTTTTTGATATCAGTTAATATAACAAGTTATTTGTTGAGACTAAAATTTACTGGTGAGTGGTCATCATTTTTGGCATTTGGCTGTTTCCATGTATCCACTCTTCATGCTGAATAACCAGCAGCTGGCTGGATGTACACAGTGTTTATGGAAAAGTCAAGCCTGCTGTTTTCATCTTGCTCACTGCCAGAAAGCATTTGTTATGATGTACGACTGCATTGGCTGACAATTACAATTCTGTTTTTAACTCTCAAATAGCAGCCTGGTCTGTCTACAACTCTGCAGTTTAATCAATAATGATATGAGGTCACAGCAGAATGTTGTTTCTTAGTCGAAGTGCTGAAGTCTTTGTTCAAGTCTGAACATTATGAATCCAGTTTCTTTTAATAAAAGCAGAAGTTAGAGAACTAACTCTCTACATATATTAAATCACTTGTTACTGGATTTATTCGACACGACAATCAAAGCCCGCCAGACTCCAGCCTTAGCTGTGCTGTAGTTCTGTGACAACAACACAATGATCCTGAATGTTTTTTTCCCCCTCCATTAAGATTTCCACGTTGCTCATTCTGTTGCCTGGCTGTTGTAATGTATGCTGATTGCAGAGCCTAAAGAGAGCAAAGTAGCTGCCACTAATGAGCTCTTCGTTGTAATATGAAGAAGAAAACAAATTAACAAAAAGAAAGAAAAAAATAAAAATAAAAAACAAGAGTTCCAGTTTACATATCGTACAAACCAAGCAGCTAGTGTGATGTATATTTAGTAAAAACAAGAGTTTCTTTAGGAAGCCATGATGTAAACAGTTGTAATTAGTTATAATTCATTAGACTATTTAAGCACCCCAATATGTTCAACACGCTATGTAGATAAATGAAACAAAATACATTAATATGAATAATTCAGTGTGATGGGCATGTTCTGTTTTCATATAACATAATATAATGTGAGCCCATCCCTGTCCACAGTGAACCAACACATCAATCAATCATACAAAAGCAGCAGGTTGGATACAAATTAACAAGTGTAAAAAGGTGTTCTTCTAAGCCATCATGAAAAATGGCATTTTGATATTTTAAAGTCAATTTTCTACCTTTGAGATATTCAACTAATGCCCACATGGTTCTTATGTTAAAATCTCCCAGAAGAGACACCTGCTCAAGATATGTTGGTTCAACTTTGAAAGTGTGTTACTGACATCTAGTGGGAAACAAAAATCTGGACACATGACTCTGAAGCAAAGTAATCCAACATTATAGTGTATTCTTTGTAACAAAGGAAGTCATAATAATAGTTATGCATATGTATTTCAAAATTAAAATTCACTAAATGAAGGAGGGACCAACCATCTGTAAAATGTTTTAAAAAAAGATTTGAAAAAAAAGATTGAGTAAACAGATTTATTGCAAAGAAAAAAAAGTGTTTCAGGGTGAAAATGTTGCTGTGTTGTATGCAACATAAAGTAAACATGTGAGGGAAATGCTTCTGCTTAACATTCAGTAGTTAAACTGTTGAGAACTTGGATTACCCGTTATTATCACCACCCTCTGACAGTGAAGCATTTTGGAGGCAGTAATATGACCTTGGTTCTTAATGGTTGTGTGACAATAGTGCCCCGTCCCACTGGCCTGTCTGCCCTTCTGTTGTGTCTATTTATAATGTCCAGACACAGTGCAGAGGTTATTCAGAGGTGCCAGTGAGCACAAGCTGACAGAAGAGGGGTGAGAATATTTTCTGTTATTGTTCCGGCTGTTGACTAAAAACTTTAACCTGAAAATATAATTTCATTTTTTAAACATCTACTTCAGATTTGCATGTGATCACAATTAATCCTCCTTCCCCCCCCATCAAAATGGGTTTGTATAAAAAATATATCTTTTTTGGAAGTGGCTTGTGTTGTGCAGTATGACAACCAAATATAATTTTGTTTGTTTTTCCCCATGCACTCTCACAGCTTGTCTTCTGAAATGTCCATATTCCTCTGCTCGTAAGCCAAAATGGTTAGTGATTGCTTGAGAAGGTTTTTAAAATCCTCAGTTAAAGCAGAATTTCGCTTTTTTGAACCTGGGGTCTGTTATCATCTTTCCTTTCATACATGTGAGTGATGGTGAAAGGAATGTTCAAGATCGCTCCAGTATTTAGCCAGGCAGGCAGCTAGCAGCACGGCTGCTGAAAATGATTGGGCAACTCACTCTGCCCTAAAACCGTGCTTTTTTTCCTCACTGAAGTGCTCTGATAGTTCAACGAGTGTCCTACAAAGTACTAGAGAGGAGAAATGAACGAAAATACTTAGATGCATATACTTATCATTAGCTGTGCTGCTAGCTGCCTGCCTAGCTAAATACTGGTGCTATCTTGAACATTCCTTTCCCCATAACTCACATGTATGAAAGGAAAGATGACAACAGACCCCAGGTTAAAAAAAAGTGAAATTCTCCTTTAACCACGATACTTTTCCTACAGTATACGGTCACTACTTTATTTGTTATCTTTTTGTTTCTCTCTTAAGGTGAAAGGCACAAAGATGCCGGCAGGGTATCATGAGCATTGCAACAAGTGTTACAGTGTCTTCTGTCAAGTTCCAGTACGGATTTCTGTTTCATGCATGGTCATCAGCTGTCCCAAGAACTGTGGGGCCACCTTCCATACGTGCAAGCTCGAGGAGCACAAGCTCCTCTGTCCTAATGAGGTGGTCCCTTGCCTCAATGTTGACAACGGCTGTCCTCTCACCATGCTGCGCCACAAGCTGGCCATGCACATAGAGGTCTGCCCTGCCAGCGTGGTCTGCTGCTCTCAAGAGTGGAACCGCTGGCCTGTGTCTGAAACGGATGTGACATTTTACAGAAAAGTTTCTGAAAATCTTCAGTTAAACGGCGAGTTAAACCTCGATGTTGCCCTAGCTCTCAGAGATCAAGCCCAGCTGTTTCAGTCTATCAGAATGAAGAACATATTTCCTGAGCTGATGGTGGGGGAGCCTGCCCTTGAGAGTGACTCTGCTGGAGTAAATACTCCTATAGGGGAGGCATCCTCTTCTTCTGATTGCAGTGGGTTTGCAGAAAATGGCTCGATGGCGATGATGGAGGAAGCAGTACTGTGTCAGGAGGAAAGAAATGCTTTGGCAAAGAGCAGAGATGTGGCAAGCGTTCAAAACTACAACTCCTGGGAGACAATATTCAGGAAAGAGAAAGAAGGATGCAACCAAACTGTGAAAAACCTGAATAAAGAGGGAAAGGAGAAAGAAAAGCAAGAAGAAGGATTTGGGAGCAGTGAGGAGGAGAAAAAAGACCCGCATCAGGAGGAAAAAAATGCTCTTCCTGGCACAAACACGAATGATACAACAGGCCTTGCGCCATGGCAGGATGGGGTCCTTGAAAGGCTAGGCAAAGAAGTCAATATTGGAGAATACAATATGTATCTGGTGCACCACGGAGCCATGCTGATTAACTTTGGCCAACTGTCTGCGTGCACGCCCAGGGAAAAAGATTTTGTTTATGGGAACCTGGAGCCAATTGAGGTTAAATCTGTCCGCTCGTTTAATGTTCCTACAAGCTACCGAGCAAAGCGCAGTCATCTGAAGGACCCTTCACAAAAGGCCACAACCGCACACCAGTGTGTGGACACAACAGATTTGGGCGTGTCAGTTGAGGACCTTCCAAAATCTGATGAGGTTGGCGCAACACTTCTGTGCTCCCTGGAAAAGGAACTCAAGGGGCATTCAATCTCGGAGAGTTCCTGGACAGACGGCCTTTATGTAGATATAGGAACCCAAACATACAACTTTCCCTCTGCTCCATTCAAAGCAGATGCATCCTTATCTGATGTCATTGCTGGAAAACCGCATGGTCTTTATGTACATGTAGACACAGAATCTGTCACCAGACGACATAATAGAACAAGTTCGGCCTTCAGTTTCGTATGTGGCAGCTTCTTCCGCCGTGATGAGTACCGCTCTCATTTCAGGAATGCTCACTGTGATATACAGGCCCCTCTGAATGGCTGGTTCCAGCAGCGCTGCCCCTTAGCATACCTCGGCTGCACTTTCACTCAGATAAGGTTTCGCCCTGCAGGTCAAGAAGCTACAATCAAATTCTGCCAAGATGTCAACGCCTTTGTACTTAAGCCACTTGTCCCTTCATCCCTCTGTGAAGGTGGGAAAAGCTTCGGCCCTCAGGGGAGCACGTTGCAAACTTGTGACACCCTGAGCAGGCTGCCTCTGGAGATCCTGCTGCACATAACTGGTTACCTCGACAGTTTCACATTGTCTCAGCTTTCCCAGGTTTCCCATCTGATGAGAGCAGTGTGTGCCACGTTGTTGCAGGAGAGAGGGATGGTTTCCCTTGAATGGCTGAAAAAGACATGTCCTCATGGGGGGAGTTCCTGGAAATGTCAGAAAAAAGCAAGTATACTTATGATTATTTCAATTTCTATTTTTTTTTCATTAATGACTTTTAATTCATTCCTGTTCACTGTGCTGTGCAAGGAAAAAATAGGAACCTTTATTCCCCTCCAACTTTTTATCTGCACCATTGTTTTGACTCAAATTTCTAAGATACAAATGGAAAGTAAAACAAGGCCAAACCCTTTTATCAGTACCCCTTTAGTTTCTGTCATCATCCTGTTATTTCAGTCATTCACCCAGCATGACAGCTGCTGCATTGTAAACAATCTCCAGGCTACTAAAAGTCCTCTCTAACCATGTAAAGTCAATCAAAGCTATGCTGGCAATATTTAAGAGCTTCCCACTGAAGCATTCATGTTACTGGCAACATTTTTATGGTCTATTCAGGATTGTCTGCTTTTAGGGCAGGCACCAAGCTTTTTCTTTCTTTCCTGACCTTGTTGGCCAAGTAAGATAATTCTATGTTTGAGCTTGAATACCCTCTAGATGTGCAAATTATCTTCTTTTGCATAAAATCGAACAACAAAAGCCAGAAGTCAAACAGACAAACAACTTTATCTACCGATAGTGATGCCTGATGCTGGAATCCATACTGGCCCCCATCCCAGTTTCACTCAATTCCACTGCAGAATTATGCGGCTGTTCATGAAGTCCAAATCTTGATCAATTTAGACTAACAATAACCATTTAGTCTTTGCACCATCTAATTAGGAACTGGTGCGTACTAACATGCAGGATTGTTTGATGCACTGTAGATGAGATTATTATTCATGATCATTTTGTGGGCAGATTGTCCAAGAGTTACAGCAGATGCATTTCATTTCAATAGATGCACTTGGATTAATCTGTCGGCAGATATTTAAAGGAGCTATACCTGATTTTACTTTAATCTTTCTAAGAAAAATGGTTTCTACACGGTATATTATGTGGTGAAAAGTTGGATGTCGGACTTACCCCTTTCAAGTCCATAAAAATGAATGACTCATTGATTTCGCATATGTACAAGAACAACATATTTTAGTTAGCGATAGCGGCTAATTTTTTAGCTTAGGTGTGACGCTCTCTTTTACTTCACCAATGGGCTTAACTTCAGTAACTTCAGGATTCCCAAGGGGAATGCTTTTACTGGCTGATCGACATCTGGAAGTTACAGAAGTTAACCCCAATGGCAGAGAGAGCGTTACGCCAAAGCTAAAAATTAGCCACTTTCTCTAACTAAAATGGCCTGGACTCGTACATATGAACAATCAATGAGTTGACCAATTTTTCTTAGAAAGAGTAAAATAATATCCGGCATGGCTCCTTTAAAGACAAGAAGTTAAAGATTTTTATGGCCTACAATTCTTTCAAATAAGGTGAATAAAATCTATTTTTTTTTCAATTCATGTGACAAACAACTGGGCTGATAAAAGACCCGTTATATATGCATCGCTGCGTGTATTTTTATTTTGACAAGCTGAACCGCACTGATCAAAGAACAAAGAAGATGCCAGTGATATCAGTGATGAGGAATGGCCTAAGGCTCCTGCCAATAAATGCAGCGCTCCAAAAACAAGGCAGAAATGAATGTGATCATTCATGGAAACACTTTGTGTCAATATGACTGCATTGACAACAGCTGAGTATTTGCTCTTAAATGAACGACATAATTTATATAAATTTGTAACAGATGGAACAAAAATAACATCACACCCTGACATGTGATAAAGGTGCTGTGTGATCTAGATTCCATGGATATTAATAATAGATTTATCCATGTGGCACTATAGCTGCTCTGCAGTTGATTTATACCATGATAGTAGCCTCCTGCCATGTTTTCACTCTTCTGTACTTTGCAGGTTTGGAGGTTCAGCACTGTTTTTTCTTCAGTGGACTGCTGGTGCTTCAGAGATTCACCTTCCATGTCAGATCACCTGAAAACCTGCTCCTTCTACCAGAGAGAGGAGCGGTGGGAGCCGGTAGCTTTAACCTGCCTGGGAGAGGTCAGAGGCAAACATGGAGAAGTCAACCACGAAAGATAATGCTCACATCCTGGAAGACAATGGATGGGAGACAGCAGGAGCAAAGCCATGTTTAGAACCACTGGGATATGACGTGAACAGTCTACAGAAAGATGTAGCTGCTACACGTGCCCTGTGATCTTCCTGAAACACTGAAACGTCTCATCCGAACATTTTCTCACATGTAGGTTTGTTTGTTCATTTTTGCATTTTTATTTTACAGGAATCCCAATTTCCTGACTGGATTGGTGTGTAGTGTGAAACAGCGGGGTAATTATAGTCGGTAATATCCTGAATAATGAGCCAAATGATGCTGTTAGTTTCATCACCTGCCAGTCTGTCAGCAAAATGGTCTGGAGGAATAAAAGGCAGCAGAGGGTGCTGCTGCTTGCTGAATAAATATGACAAGACTGACATCTACTGGGAAAAAGCGGGAGTACCTCAGCTATGTAGAACAGCAGTTCAGATCTTTTATTACCCGCAATGACATGTCCTAGTTGTCATATTTGATTAGGAACAGCAGTGCATGTTTTCTGTTAATAACACTGGTAGTTGTGCTTTATATTTAGAAAGCTTTTGTAAGAGAAAATTGGAACATTGTGATCTCTGTGTCGTTAACTTGAAATACTACTTCATGTATAATAAATATGACTTGCAGTTTGTTTTACTTTTTTGCAGTGATGTTATTAATCAAGTCAAAAGAACATCAAAGAAAAAAACATATTTTATTGATTTCTCGCTTCAAATCAGAAAAGATAAACATGCATTGAATGATCTTAAATCATTGCGTCTCCATTACTTCGGGGTTACGCAGCTTGTTGATCACCTCTGAGAGCATTTTGTTGCACAGGGCAGCGTAGGGATTCAGAGCCACAGCCTGTTGTCGAGCAAATTCACTTCCAAGCACAGCTGCTTTCTCGAAATCTGCTCTGGCCTCATCATTCTGGCATGCTAATCTACGTAAGAGGCCTCGCTGCACCAGAGCCTGGCAGGCAGTTCTCCCTATGCAACCGCTCAGGGCAATCGCTCGGTCCAGATCCTGCAGGGCTTCTGAAAGGACACACAAGAACGCCGTGATGCACACATCTGTTTGGAAAGCCTTTACGTGCTACTAAGATGTGTAAATCCTGATATACAATTTAAATTTTCTATACACAAGTATAAGCTTCATAATATGTATATCTCTGCCGCATTTTCCATAAACCAGCAATGTTTGCAACAGACAGGTTATAAATAAAGCAAATACAAAGCCAACGTAGCTTTTATAGTAACACTGCTGATTACATGCACAGAGCTCCTACACTGTGTCATGCTGGTTTCAGGCTCGGCTGCCTGACATGGTGGCACAATGCAGTGCCTCTGGAAAGGGGGTTATTTGTGAATTAGTTGCATATACCTGCTGTGTCTCCCTGCAGCCTCAGGGCTTGTGCCCGGTTGTTATAGGCAGAGGCTCGCTGTGGCAGGAGCTGGATTGCCTGGCTGAAGAGTTGAAGTGCAGCTTGCAAATCCCCAGCCTCGGCTGCTGAGACACCCTGCATCTCATACTCTTTCACTTGCTTCAGCAACCCCACGTCAAAACCACTGTCTGGCAGGGGGAGATAAACAAACAGAAAAAAGCACTCAAACTCAATGGACAGGTACTGTGGCAAAGGAAAACACAGAAATGTCACCCACAACTCAGCTTGGATTACAGTGTCATGTTTTTCCAGACTTTGAAAGGAATATGCTCAAATACATTCAATATGCTGTGACATGATATGTAGAAACGCATGAAGTCAGAAGCTCACACTCACCATCATCAATTAATTCTTCCTCTTGGTTGAGACTAGAAATGTCTCCAAAGGGGGTGGTGGGGTTGAATATCGCCTGGAGTACAGCTCTGTCATGAACAGAAGCCATCTTTAGGGTGCTTGTGGAGCAAGCAAAGAATTATGCAAAAAGAGTAAAATAGTGACAGGGTGGAGAATTCTTCCTCCCACAACTTCTGCCATTGCCACCAGCCAATCAGAGAAGGGGGCGGAAGCAGAGGTGGACTTTTGCACTGAACACATCTGGATTTGGTTAGCTGAAAAAAGAAAGCAAGCTAGAAGACTCTTCAAAGCTCTGGTTTTATGGTAGAATGATGCAGGGTGACATGCAAAATGTTAAAGAAATACTTAAGTGAAATTTGCAATAGTTGACCAGCAACACAAGTTCATTTAGAAGGAGATAAAACTATGATAGTATTTCGTAGAAAAACAAGAAATTGACAAGAAATCAAATGAAACTAACACTTAAAAAGATCACAGCTTTAAAATATCTGGCATCTGACAGGCTATTTTGGCAGTCTTTTAGTCCACTAGGTTTCAACTTTGTTAGTATTCTTGAGCATATACATTTTATCATTTCAATATCAGACCACAGACAAAGGAGAAAACACAGCCGATATCACAGCAGCTAATCAGGTTTTTTTTAGAAACTGAAGGT
Organism: Craterocephalus amniculus; assembly: GCA_036024015.1. Classification (NCBI taxonomy): domain Eukaryota; kingdom Metazoa; phylum Chordata; class Actinopteri; order Atheriniformes; family Atherinidae; genus Craterocephalus; species Craterocephalus amniculus. The sequence goes on from JAVQJG010031712.1 coordinate 18,726, forward strand.
TGTATTTGCTTTCACAAGAACATGTTCAGACTGTCAGAAGTGATGTAAGGAAGATTCAATATATACGCACATAACAATTATGAGGTATTTTACAAATAGGCGGAGATATCATATTATGACATTTTACCATTGTGATTGGTGGATGTGTATTTGCAGTGAAGTGTTGCATGGCGTGGTCTACTGCTGGCCGCAATGGTCTCTCTGTCACTTATGGAGATAAAACGGATAAGAAATTTGGTTGGTTTGAAAACACACCAGATGCAGGTGGTAAGCAACACATCGAAACAGCCAAAAGCTGTGAACAAGCTCTCATTTGTTTTATCAACCACAGCAATTTTACACCTTAAACAATGTGACAGCTTTACTGATGAGGCTGTCAGGTGTAAAACTACATTGTCCTTTTCTCACCGTCTGCAGAGCTGACAGCTTTTCATGCTTGTTCGTTATTGGTGTTAAAATTACAACAAGATTGGATTTTACAGGAAACATCCAGATAACGTAAAATATTGTACCTGGAAACCTGGTCATTGTTGGCCTGGAACCTGATACACTTTGATGACTTCATACTGAAGAATTTGGCATTAGGCCTCACAGTAACCTACATTGTGATCTGAATTAAATAGTTATCTTAAGCTAATAAATCTCTAATCTGACTTTGTTTTTGAGACACATCCTCTTTGTAAATGTACACAGTTCACTCAACGGGCAAATAAAGATGATGTAATACCCATTTCTTAATGGTTAATAAGAACTATGAATTTTCAATATTTTTGTGACCAATAGCTGAAAGTGAATAATTCCATAGCTTTACATAAAGCTGTCATTTTAAAGAACCGTAATGCAAGCATTTCATTGTCTTTTATTACCTGATGTTACCATATTTGCTGTCTCTAAATCTTCTGTTTAACATGGGAACAGACACTAAAAGCTAATTAAAATTCAGTTTTTAAAGCAAAACTAATTTGAGAAGGAAAGCAAACCAAAGGAAATCAAGCTCTGGGGGAAGAGAGCAAAAAGGAGACCTGGATTCCTGGAACCTTTATGTTCGACGGTTCTCACGCTCCAGTTGCTCCAAATCAAGACAGACAAGCAATCAGCAACCCTGCAACAAGTCAGAAGAAAAGATATGATTATAATATGCACTAGGGCCATCACAGCTGTGTGATAATGAAAGCTATTAGCAGAAGACTGAAAAATCCTTTTTTTGTAAAAGCTATGTAGGTCATTAGACTCATTTTGCGCTGATTGGATTTTTAGTTGTAGTTAAAGTCCATCCTTCCCGCCTTCCATCATCTGTACCTGCTTTATCCAATTCAGAGTCACAGGTAGTTAAATTGGATATCTGATTGTATTGAGATTATTGTGGTTATGCAAATGCTTCTGAGAGTAGGAGGATGATATTCCTTTGATTATCATGTAGAAAAACATTAAAGCTAATGATGGATGACTTCTTTGTCATCAGGGGTGAATGAGGGTAGAGTGACTGATGCTTTGGACTAGTTAACAACTGGCAGTTGAAACCTAAGATGCTTTTCCAGTGTTTTATATTTGCCCTGTCGCCACACAGGCATGTTGGAAACTGCGGCGTACTGGAAGCACCTGCCCCAGTTTTTATGTATTATATTAGATTGATTTGATTAGTAATATATTAAAAGAGTGGAATGTATTTTCAATGTTTTGATTTTTTTTGTGGCATATATAAGGCAGGCAATAAATGGAAAATCAAACACTGATGTATTATTATCATTAGATCATATTACTGACTTTGCAAGGATTTCTACAGGACTTATGACACATTAACTTTTATTACAAAGAAAATACCAAGGAAGCATATTTGGGACATAAAGTTAAATAAAGATATGCTCAATTCTGATCACAGTGACAGTGAACACTTGTTTTTATTCACAGATCTCCCTCTGGGATATACTGAACAGTTTTTTAAAAGTTTTTTTTTTCTGGGTTCAACACGTTTTTAATAAAACAAGTGGAGATGATGGAATCTTTCTTTGGTGATGATTCTTATATGTGATTATGTGATAATAAATATCACATAAACATTGCTTTGATACCTTGCATGTTGCATTGGATGCCTCTGATATACACTGAAATATCTAAACAGTAAAAACAATAAACCTTCGCTCTAAGCATCAGTATTCTGGCACTGCACACACTATACATGTAGTTAAACTACAGAACATCTGTGCATATAAAAATTTGAATATCATTTAATAATAATGTAATAAAGAAATAAGACCTCATTTCAGTTGCATAATGTCCCTTCAAACGTGAAGTATTTATTTGGCCCTTTGACAAAATGTTTTTAAAAAAATGACAGCAAGTATTTTGTAAGCCTACATCTACCATTTATTATTGTGTGATATATGTTAAAATGATTGCATTTGCCCCCCTTTAGGGGGCTGCAAATCTGATACTTGTCTGAGTTGGCTCAGACAAGTATCAGACTGTGTACAGCAGGGCTTTGGGCAAAGTTTTTAACATAGAGGGATGCAACCATTTCAATCAGGCGAGACCAATGACGAGGTGAGATACATTTATTGAATATGTTACAATCAGAATGTGCTTTGGCGGATACACCCCGACGTGCAGTCATCTGCCAAGAGGGAGGAGGCTATTCATACGACAAGCAATTCCCCCCAGGGGGGGCTGGACCTGGTGGTGGCGTAAAGGCTGCAGAGCAGAAGGATGAGATTGCCAGCTGGTGGAGCATGGGGTGGAGGGGGGCTGCGAGTTCGATCTGAAAGGAAGTCGGCAGCAAAGAGAGAGTATTTAACTTCCCCATTTAAATGAGATAGGCTGTAAGAGCCGAACGCAGATTGGAAAAGTGGAGGACTTAAGTAAAAGAGGAGGGAAGGAAAGAGTGCAGAAAGGGATGAAAGGAGTGAGAGAGGGAGAAGGTGACAACACTGAGAGGGTGAGTGTAGGATCATTACTAGTCTTCCTGCCTGAACTTTCGCTATAGCTCCATTTTATGTTGCTGTGTTGGTGTTGTTCAGCAAACCTTGTTTGTCTGACCAACATTACTCACAAAGGAGACATTTCAAGTGACCTATGACCTTTGATATCCACACATTTAATAATTCCCACTGTCCTGTAATATATCTGTGTCTCTACAGTCCAATCAGTGTGTGCCCATCCTATTAAAGTATGAAAAAAGCTGCATCCAGAGTCTGGAGACTGATCCATGTGGCGACGTCTTTCACAAGTGCAGAAAGTAAGGCCACTCCTTGATCTGGTTAGAATCGGTGATGTTATGTTTAAAATGACTAACAGCTCTTCTTGCATCTTGCATTAGTGACCTGCATATGTACCTCAGTGGAGACCCTTTCATCCAGTACCAGAACAGCATGTTCTTTGACCGTTTTCTACAGTGGAAGATGTTGGAGAGGTCAGTGCATGTTTGAAATGAATGCCCAGCAGAAGAAACTCACTGTGGTTTTTTAGGTTAGGTGTTTATCTGCTTATGTTTAATAAAATCATTTCAGGTTGTTCTATATCACGCTGATGAAGATTATTACCTTAAATATCTCTAAATTAATACTACCTATCTTTCTCTTAAAGGCAGCCCATCACCAAGCACACATTTAGGCAGTACAGGCTACTGGGGAAAGGAGGATTTGGGGAGGTAAGAGACTGCAATCACTTCACCTAAAACTTTTAAAAAGCATCCATAATGTGAGTTTAACTTTCGGATTTCTCAGATTTTACTGGTGTGACACCGTCTCACTGTGAAACTGCAGGTGGATGCATGCTTTTCTGTGCAGCTACATTTTATCAGATCAGGAAGCTTTAAACACATCGTGAAGTCATGACAGACTTGAAGAAAGTTTTCCAAAACAATGTCAGCGTCGTGATCCTGTCATGCTTTGTGTGCAGGTGTGGGCTTGCCAGGTGCGAGCCACAGGAATGATGTACGCCTGCAAAAAGCTGGAGAAAACTCACGTGAAGAAGAGGCGAGGAGAAGCCATGGCTCTTAATGAGAAGGAGATACTGGAGGAGCTGGACAGTCGGTTTGTGGTGAGTAAACTTTAGATACAATATGCTTGGACAGTTTCTGCCTCATAGGTGTGCAAGAACCACATTTTACTGGATACGTGATTTCCTCTTAAATGACTTGTAGAGCTTTATTGCTGCCCAAAACAATACAAACTCTGATTAGCATAGCTGAGGCATTGGGTTACATCATTTTTCTTTATCAAAGACCCATATGTTGTAGTTCATACTAAATAAGGCCAAATACACCATCCTGCCTCCCAAATACTCTCTGGAGAACTGAATGTGGTTTCATCTATTGCTGAAACTCCTTATCTAAAGGTTTTTGTGTCATTGTTTTTCCATGTTTCTGGCTTTTCTGCAATGCTAAAACAATGTATTATTACCTTGAACATCAGCTGAGCTTAAAAAGAAAAGAAAAGCAAAACAGCATGGGACGAATTTTGCAGAATTTAAAAACAGTCATATTAATCAGGGGAGTTTTCCTTTCAATTCCTTAAAACCAACTTAGGTTCACCCAAAGAGACACTGTTTGCAAGTTAAATGGAAGCAGCAGCATTTTCAAAGCCCCTGTTTTCCTGACCAGAAACTTTGTGTGGTTGCTTTACTTTGCTGTTATCCCTGCAGGTCAACCTGGCGTACGCTTACGAGACCAAACACAACCTCTGTATGGTTTTGACCATGATGAGCGGCGGGGACTTGAAGTTCCACATTTACAACATGGGCCCGCCCGGCCTGAGCATGGACAGAGTGCGTTTCTACGCTGCAGAAGTCTGCTGCGGTTTAACTCACCTCCACCAGAAGTCCATCTTGTACAGGTGAGTGTGCCCTCACCTGCGTTTTAGTCACACCTTTGCTCTCTGTCATGGGGTTTTACACGATGTGTTTGATCTTCCAGGGATCTGAAACCAGAAAACATTCTCTTAGATGACAACGGTATGTACCGACCACAGCAAGTTGCTGTTTGCTCAGTGACAAGTGCAGAAATTTGTTTGTAACGCACCAGAACAACCAACAAGTTATCAAATTCCAACCACTGTTGAGGGAAATATTGCCTGCCACCATGTAGCTATTTTTAGCTGTGAAATGAGTGAACGATTGAAAGGATAAGTGTGGGACTTCTGCCAGGTTCATGCATCCTGCTAGATTCATTCCTTAGATAGGTTCACAGGTTCTAAATAAGGAAACAGTTGATATATTTTGACATCAATTCAAGGTGGTTTAAGGAAGTAAAAACCTGTTGAAAACATGTGAGGTGGTTCTATTTTTAGAAACCTGCTCTTCATAGATAGATAGATATAAAGATAGATGAATTTATTACAGACTCATAGTCCAGATCACATAAAATGACAATCCGAAATAAAAAAGAAAAGAAAAAGGAAAAGAGAGCAAGGAAGTTTCGTATTTCATTCTAGGCAACAAGTTGGGAAATCTTTATTTCTTTATATTTTATAATTCCCACACACTTAGCCCTAAGAACAACTCCAGATTTGCGCTTCATTGCACCTGCAGAGGAAAGGGAAAGTGAGTCATAACTAAAAGGAAATTAATCCTAGAAACCAGTTGAGTGGATTTTCCTTTGTTCCTCATAGGACATATCCGCATCTCTGACATGGGCTTGGCTGTGAAACTGTCTGAAGGAAGGCTGGTCCGAGGCAGGGTGGGCACGCTGGGATACATGGGTACGTACTCCATGTAATTCATGTTTCACAAGCAAATCCTTATCATAGTGTTGATAAATGGATTGGTCTGGAGCAGAATAAGCACCAAAATGTGGATGGATAGCTATCACAACTACCGACAACGCAAAAATTAAGATTTTTTTTTAATTTTAGTTTAGTCAAACTTTTATTTCTAGTATGATTCTGAAGAACAATAATGAAAAGATTTAGCATACCCAGGATATCTCCATTATCTGGCTCCACAAACCGTGGCAACAAAAATCACACCAAGTGGGGTCCAAACTTGGGTCCTGGTTATAAACTCCATCAGCCCACATTTTCTGATATCTACTCATGCATGTGTGTAAAAAAGGCAGTTAACCACAGAAAATTAATCACAAACAGATCTGTGGCTGCATACTCCTCACAACAGGCGCAGATTATGATCCTGAACAAATAAGCTGATTGTAACACAGTTGCTGTGATTAAAACAGAGGAAAGCTGAAATAACCTTGCAGACTCAGGCACAGAGTCAAAGGAGACATAATCTTTTCTCATCACTGTCAACCTCATTTTTCAAAGATCTGTATGTAATGCAAGCCTTTATCAGAATGGCTGGTTTTAGTGGAGTTAAGTCCTCCTCTCCTCTCCACTGCTTTCCTCTGCAACATTACAATTGTTGGCGAAGCTTTTAGCTTCAATATAAGTGCAAATTTGGAACCAGTATACATTCAAAACATCTTGAAGAGTATTATTGCTGGCAGAGTGCATATACCTTTTCTTAGAAGTCACACTACCACAAACTAAAAAATAGTCAACTAGCAGTTGTATTAGATTTCTGTCACCTGCAGCAGCAGGTCGTTACTGATCCGTCTTGTAGGACACAATCTTGTCATGAGTCATTTGTTAAACCGTCATAAAGCCTGGCCTTCCCCATTCCTCTGTGCTTGTCTGCAGAGTTTAACGTCACTGAGAGTTTCTGAGGTGGTAGTCACTTCAACTATGTCATCAGAAGCACAGAAAAGAGTTTTTTCCCCTCTTTGACTATATTTTGTTGTGTAAATGTTAGTATTTTTTAACGTGCATGCTAAAGCCCCAAAGTATATATTTTAAAAACATCTGTTAATTATTTAGTCAGCTGTTGTATTTCTGTTTCTTAGAACTATTTAAAGATAAGCATCTTAACACATCGACACACTGTGGAGCAATGTGACAAAGAAGCAATGAAACTGGTTGGCTGGTAAACAACAACAGAGTTCTCTGATTAAATTGACTTGAATGATGGTCATTTGCACGTATTCGTCTCTTATCTTTACCATTTATCAGATCCGGATTAAGTTTACAGCATAACTTGCCAAGAATTTACATCCTGGTAAGAAGTGAACTAACTTTGTGAGACGTTGGCATTGGACTTCCTTGGGCTGCCCTCAGCTGTGAAGGAAATCTGCTTCAGAGTATCACTGTGCCCAAACGTGTTAGATTTACCTCCACAGCCATGAGAAAATCCATAGAAAATAGAATGAATAAACTTTAGCACATTATCCAGCAAACAGCTTGACTGAAACAATTTCAATCCTGATTTTAGCTCCTGAAGTGATTGGAAACAAGTGGTATGGGATGAGCGCAGACTGGTGGGGCCTTGGCTGTCTGATCTATGAAATGACTGCAGGTCAGCCTCCTTTCAAGATCCGAGGGGATCATCCTAAATCCCCGGAGATGGAGAGAAGAATTCAGACAGAACAGCAGGAATACAGTGACAAGTTTAGCAAAGAGGTTGAAGACATCTGCACGTCGGTGAGTTTTTTAAACAACCTGCAGGCATGGCAGCCAAAGTAAAGCTGAATATTATCCAACGTACCATCAACCAAACAGAAGCATGAACTGCCTTCCCTGCCATGAGCTGCCACTGTGTGCTGATAGCTGTCTGCCATTCCCCAGAGTTTTAACACGTTTTCTTCACTGTAGCTGTTGATCAAGGACCCAAAAAAAAGGCTGGGCTGCCTGGGCTCCGGAGGAAAAGAAGTGAAGGCTCATCCTTTCTTTCAACAAATCAACTTCCGGATGCTGGAGGCAGGAGTTGTTGAGGCTCCATTCAAACCTGACGTAATAATTTATTTGAATTTCTTCTTTTAAAGGATTTTTGGGCTCATGTGGCCTTTATTTCCTAAAGTAGTTTGACAGGGAAGGAGGTCAGAAAGACATGCAGCTCGGGCCCCTATACATGGGGCCGCCACTCAACCAGTTGAGCCAAACACCACCTGAGGTTATGTGACTTTAATTTAGGGTGCAGACACGGAAGAATTAAAACTATGCTTTGCTCTGCCCACTGATCTAATTTGAGGTCATAAAAAACAAAGAACATTCTTTCAACTCTGACATTTTACGTATCAGGTTACTATTTTTTTTTATAAATCTTGTTTTTAAAAAACAACCGGACATGTTGCACTGTTGTCCTTTTAGCAACAAAAATTAATTAATCATCAGGTGTCCATGTCCTTTGGCTCTAAAAAAAAGCCCACACCATCAGTCCTCCACGGCTGATATCAAGCGTTTGGCGTTCTCCAAGCGTTTCTGTGCCCTGCGTGGTCCACTCTTAGAAAGACTGACAACTTGTGATTAATCCGTCTCAAAGCTGATTTTCCAGTGGTTTGACAAAGCTGATCAATTAATTACCGAAAGTCCTTTTTATCAGCAGTATCTGGCTCCTTATTACTCAGTTAATTCCTCTTTCACACTCAGCTTTTACATTTAGGCTAAATTCTTGTTAGGTAATGACTGTGTAATCTGTCACGCCAAGGTTGTACTTACTTTATTATGAGACCTATATGTACTTTCTTTTTCAGTGTTGTGCACACAATAATAAAAGAATCTCTTAGATCAGTTACTTGGGAAAATATTAGTATTTTTCAACCTGGTTTTATACTTTATATGCTATATTTATATATTTTTACATAATGTCATGGTCTCAGAAACAGCTGCATATTAAACTAGTCTTCCATTACTTCATTAAACGGTCATAAAAGGATTAATTACCTTTCTTTAGGTAAGTGGAGATGCACACATTGAACCATTAGTAACTTCCTCCCATCCAACTCACTTTTACTTGTTTTCACCGTTATTGACGGTCAGTGTTAAGGGGTATCCCGTCATAATGCAACAATAGAGCCCTGAGGTAAATTTTGTGTTGTAAAAAGTGATGTAATGTGTTAGGCTTGAAATGAAAGAAGCCAGTTAAACTGGTTTTGGCCTCAAAACAAAAAAGATAGTGAAGAAAAAGAAAAACCCAGCAAACGTATTTCCTGCCCCACAGCAGGAAGTAAATCTTTGCCCATGTGTTGTGAGAAAGCAGAAAGCAGCTTTTTCAACATTAATAAGCTTGTTGCTCGTTATGTAGTGCAAAAGAAGCTACTAGTCAGCTGTTGTGTTACAATCTTCTAGTTGAATCATTACTAAAATAATAAATGAATACAATTAAAACTGGTAAAATCCCTACAGTTAGGCTGCATGCTTTTAACTTCATTTATGTTTATTTGTAAATATATTCTGTCATAAAGATGTAAGGATATTGAATCTCATCCTTTTTAGTTTGCTGACTTTCAGGGACCAAACTAGGTCTTCATCTGTGCAGCTGCTGCTCTGCTGTCTTGCTTGTTATCATTTCCATGTCCAATTGCAGTATCAGTTAAGTTTTGTGAAAAAGTAAAGAAAAATGTATGTGTTGTCAAAATATTGAAATACTAAGATATGTCTGTAAATGACAGTATTTAGTAGTGATGATTTCACAGCTATAGTATATAACTAGTGTATTGTAAATATATACTAATACTAGTGTAGTGTAAATATACTGTATAGTGTGTCTGAAACTCCAGCCAAAAGCTCTATAAGGTGACATAAAGCTGCAGCTAAAACACAACAAACAGGGCAGCATCCCACTGGCTGCATGCACATGTTGGGGTGGATGATGTAGTGCAGCCCCCCCGCTGTTAAGAAGCAGCTTCAAGAGTTCCTCATATGCTCATTGTGCCTTTTGCTCCTGTAGCCCAGACTGGTTTACTGCAGCGACGTGCAGGACATCGACGAGTTTTCTACAGTGAAGGGGGTCGTTCTGAACGAGACAGACAATGAGTTCTACGCCAAGTTCAACACAGGAAGCGTTCCCATCGCTTGGCAAAACGAGGTGATTATGGGATGCATCACAGCCCCCTCGCATGTAAGACAGGACCTGCTAACATCACCACCTCCCTGTCTTTCAATGCAGCTGATAGAGACCGGATGCTTCAAGGAGCTGAATACTTTTGGTGCGGAAGGGTCTCGTACTACAGATCTGATCTCCATCCAGTCCCCCGACAGTCCCAGACGAGGCCTCCTACGCCGAATTTTCCGCAGAAATGTGAGAGCACAATCCAATATCAGAAAGTGCATGTGGTAACGACAGCAATAAAACTCTCATTCCTTCTGTCTTCCAGCATTTACCAGAAGAAAGTAAATCAAGCTTGGCAACTGAAGAGAGCTACGCGAAGGCAGGATACATCAGCACTACTCTGTAAGGACAACCCCAACGCGGAGACTGAACCAGCGGATGTGGCAGCGAACATCATGATGCATGTTTATTTTTAACGCTCTGTCCTCCCTCACTGCCAAACTACAGTAGCACTTGCATTTAAATCTCCTTAAAACAGCGGATTCTTAAATACATTTTAACCCAGTGTTTCCTGTCGCTTCTGTTGAGACTGAGAACAGGAAAAGAAGATTTTTGTATATTTCATGTAATTTTATGATGCTGTGTTTTGTGTGTCTTATAAACTTTTTAACATTTGAAAGATTCTCACACAAATCTTAAATTAAAGGGCGGGTCACATGTTAGGTCGCGGTGCAATCTGTCGATGTAAATATACTCAAGTAGCATCGATCCCAACTGAAAATATCCAGACATTGATACAGCAATTATTTATACAACTTACTTGTACATGTAGCATTTTTTCCACTTGGTTTGTTTTAAAGAAAATCTCTTAAATTGATGAGGAAAATGAGGATTTTTAAAGGTGTGGTGTTAATAGACCAACTTGGTTATTTTGGTCAGATTTTTTTATTTTTTTTGAGACTCCAAACAGGATTAAGGTTTAAACATTAAACTTTTAATCTACATTTTCTCTTACATGATGTGAACAAATTCTAAGCTAAACATCCAGAATGTGACAGTCAATTTCATTAAACGAACAAATTGTTTTCATTTAAATGTCTGATTAAGCTCAAAAATAAAATTCCATTTTGATATATTTGTCGGTTTTTTAATTTGATAAGATTGTGTTCTTGTATTAATCGCTAGATTTTGAATGGAATCTAATCAAAATAGATCAATAGATCTGACAGTCTGATCTAACATGATTTACACCCATTAGGCTTCTAAATTGCTAAGATTTTCTAAATTGCCTGATGTTTAATAACACCAGCATCTGCTTATCAAGTCATATTTATTCCAAAAAAACAGCTAGAAAACAACTATTTTACCACAACACAGTAACAAGGTCAAGCTTTGGTTTAGAAAACAGTGTAGACATCTGCCTGAAGCATTCATTCAAGTCCATAAACAATTTTTTAAAAGTTGTTTTGGATAATGAAATCTCCTTTTCTGTGTCTATAAAAAATTGTTAGTTTAACTCCCACATCTGAGTGCCTCCGACAGTTTTCTGCTGCAGGCAACATGCAAACTACACAAAACCGTCCATTTACAAACAAAACAGAGAAAAACCAATTCAATACATTCTTTCATTCAAAACTTCATAAATCCAATCAATGTTTCCATGTACTTTTTTTATTCAACCCAGTGTAAAAAAAACAGGAAATAACTGTCACACATAAAATAAAATAAAAAAAACGAAAAGACGTAAAATCAGCTCATCTGCAGACTTGCTATAAAGTTATAAATGTGTTTGGCTGGAATACACAGCTGGACATGATCAACATCCAATACGTTCTTTACAGCATTAAATTTGCACCGAAGTTAAGGTAATTTAGCTGTCCAAAGCTGTCTGACAGAGGAATGTTTCCTGATGGCACAGCAACCAGTGATGGATCACAGCCAGCCATCATCAACCAGGCACGATCATTTCACTGGTGGAGAGAACCAACTGTCCAGGAAAAATCACTAACATGGCCACTCAAAGGCCGCTTCTCTGACCTGTAGTTTCTGCACTGGCTAAGGTTTGTAGTCTGAAGATAAAATGTTTGGACTGGGGATGAAATACTGTATCCAGCAAGCGTTCATCCTTCCCACGGAGGGCTGCGTCGTCCGTCCACCTCTGTCTCTACGTGGTACAACATATCAGCCAGTGTGTGTTCGATCACCGCACCCCAGCCCATATCACTCATCTAAAAAGAAAACCACATGCACGTCTGGTCAAACTGGAGCTGAAAACATCCACAGTCATGTCAGAACGGATATAAACTTGGAAGGATGGAAGTTCTCACCGGTTGGTACTTGATGTCCTTCGGGGGATATTTAAAATGTGGCCCGAAATTAACAGAAACCTGCAAAAAGAACAGAGTAAACGCCATCAATCCAACAAAACCAAAAGCTGAAAGTTCTCATCAGCGTGAGTTCTGACCGTGCAGCTCTTGTACAGGGAGATTGCAGGGAAGTAGAGGCCTTCAAACAGGTTTTCATAGGCAACACCTTGGCTCACTCCGTTTTTATAGAAAATCATCTGAAAGACAGGATTCTGGCATCAACAGCAGCAAACACCTGTTTTTTCTGGCTGGATTTATATTACAGACATATTCTGACCCTGCTGGGGTTCATCGGCTTCAGGCTTTTCTCTGCTTTGTCCACATAGTCCTTTTCCTCAAAGTACAGGTAGCTCTTAAACTTAATAAGTGCCTGGGAAGAGATTTGAAAAGAAATATCAAAAGTGGATTACAACAAAACAAATTTAACACGTGGCAAAGAGGACCGTGGGTTATCAACATGACAGGGTCTTAAACTACATTTTGTTATCAAGGATGTTCCTTCCTTAAGCACTGCAACAAGGAAGAAAGAATAAAAATCTGGTTTTACTTGTTAGGCTCCAGCTCATTCTGATTCCTGGTCAATTATCACTCTGCCTCATTCATATAGCACTTCATCAAGCATACAAGTGAAGAAGCAAAAACACAAAGAATTCAAAGTTTGTTCATTCATTCATAAAAATAAGTTGCCAGTAAAAGATAGTAATACAGATAATGATAGAAGCAACAATTGAAAATCAATTAAAAAGATAAAAATAGAACATGTTCTATTTCTCAAACATATCATCTCTCAAAAGGATTCAAGTCTTCTTTTAAAACTGGGGGTTTGTGTCCAAAACACAAACCAGCAGCTGGTTCCAAAACAGAGTTCTGGGAAATTCTAGAAATCACAAGAACCAGCACTCTGGGAATGGGGATGTTGTTGTGGATGACAGGATACTGTGATATGTTTAGAATAGAAACTTGGGCTAAACCATTAAAGACTTAGTGATAATGAGAAAGATTTTGTATTCAAGTGTGAATTTAAGGAGGAGCCATGAATGGTGAAGCTGGAGATGTGATCAAACTGCACATTTGTGGATGACTTGGAAGATTTTACAGGAAGTTCTGGAACAAACAGCTGAAAAAGTCATTGCAATTCCTGAGCCTTGATGAGATCAAATGTATTTTAGCCTCACTCTGGGATAGAGATCTTGGCTGTTTCTTAAATTAAAAAAAGCTATTCTAGATGCTTACCAAGCATGGGGCATAATAGATACCTCTTGGTCAAAGATAACCCCAAGCTTCCCCGTAGCTGTAGAAGATACCAACATGACGTCCAAAAAAAATATGTAGGTCATACAAGAGAATCTCTGATGACGCTTATGACCAAGAAAAGTGGTTTCAGTTTTTATATAATTAAAAAGAAGACATTATTTATTCGTCTTACTTTCTTTAAAGCAAGTCTGAAGTCTGAGTAATTGATTTGTTTCACTGGGTTTCTGATGAGGAAGAAAGCAGGGTGTCATCAGCATAGCAGGAGAAACTAATATGTTTTCTGATGATGTCACCCAAAGGAGACAAGTCAAGTGAACAAAATGAAAGGACCAAAAAATCTGAACTCCATATCTGTTCAGTTTTGGAGTAATAAACCAGACTTTAAGGGACATATTGAATAGTTAAAATGCAGTTTATTTATTTGGCAGATAATCTTATTTTATTATTATTATTTTATTTCTTATTTTATTATTAAAAAATTTGTAATATTGGTTTCTGACAGACTGAAGGCAGATTTAGTTAAAACGGTAATACCAAGAAGGCCAGCATGGGGCTCAATGTTGGGTCTATTTAGGTTGGGTCCTAAGTGCAAAAATCTTCAGAAGAAGCTTATCTGATATGGTCTAGATGGAAATAACAAACAAATAAATAAAACTAGCCGCATTCGCATTTTCATAAATCGAATAAAGAAAGAAAATGGCTCTGTAGAATAATTCAGTCCAGATTTGGACATCCAGAGTTTTGTCAGTCTTCAGCAGGACATGGCCTAGTGTGTAAACCAGTAAACCAACAACCATGAGACGATGTCAGCAATGTCTGGCTGACGTCTGAACATTTATTCCATCCGTGCTCAACACCTGTGTTTAAAACTTAAATTGCCTGCTGTTGTGAACACACTCCCACCTGTCTGTCCACTCCCCCTGCAGACAGCTCATGCTGGGAAATATGTTGCTTCAGGGCAAATAAAAATAACTGCACAAAACACGTCAGTGGTTATTTTTCTAAAGAAAAGAAGTTAAAGACATAATTCTGCGACATAGCAGGTACATTGGTGTTACCTTGTCCTTATACGTATCCGGCAGAGCCTTGGCTGTTTCTGTGCCATCAGGCAGCTCTATGAAGAAGCCTAGCGTGTCCCCCTGGCTGTATCCTGAGGAGTAATGCTTCCCTATTGACTGGTGGAACCGGGTGCCCTTCTTACTGCGCCATGAGTAGCTGAACTTGTCGTAACCCAGAGGAGCCTGCAGATTACCTAAAATAGAAACGTGGAAAAACGTGTTAACTCAAGAATTCTCCTCTGACTACCAGTCAGACTGCTTTAGCCCTCAGCAGGCGCACGTAAATACTGGATTGCATCATGTAAACCTGATGTAAACAAAAGATCTTGATAAAGAGAACTCTTTCTATATTTACCAACTTCTAAGATGTTACCAGGCTGCTTCTAAATGATTAGAAAAGAGTGAAACACGTCTGACCGAGTGGCTGAGACCAGCCCAGTCTGGCTGCAGTGTCTGGAGGCATATCATCCACAGTAACTTCAAAGTACCAGGCGCCTTTTCGGATGCCATGTGACGCTCTGACCATGGAGTAGCCCTTCTCCCCGGTGACCGTCAGACGGTCATCAGAGATCTTCAACTGAGGCGCTGCAACAAGTGAAACATAAAGCTGTAAATCATCTTCAGGGAAAGAACATCTTAGACTTTTTTTTAAGGAAACGGGGGTTACCTCGGTCATGTAAAGCCAGCAGCACCCTCTCATAGAGACAGGCTCGGTACAGATCACCGGGTATGGGTTTGCCGGCCCAGCAGTCCAGCTCCAGCTTCTCTGGGTCTGGAGCGTGGGGGTCAGGCTCTGCCAGGATGTAACGGTACCCGTCTTTATTAAATGGATGCTCCAGCGGGTAACCGTGAGGAGGCAGCCGCTGGGCGGAGAACAGAGGGTCGCTGCAGAGACACAGGGGGACATTTAGCCTCTTGCAAGAAAGGTGTTTAAAAACTGCATTAATGGCAGAAAAAAAGACAAATGGGCCTAACATCTCTGTCTAAACTGTTTTTTGTTTTTTTTTGGCTAAACCAAAACTTGCCTCGGTAGTCTCTAAAATCCGACACTGAATCATGTCTGATGTTTCTCAGAATGCTGATGATGGAGGTGATAGCTGGACCACAACATAAGGAAAGGTGTAAAAGAAGTTACCTGAACTTAATGTCATAGAAGTTATTCTATGGTTTCACTTACACTTGTTTTACAAATGATGAGAAATTAAGTGACAAACATGCGAAAGTTAAAAGTCAACTAAATGCTGTGTATGTGCTGGGTCACCGTATATTGTTTAGCGGTGTTCTTCTTTGTGTTTACCTGAACGTTAGGGGTGGGAGATAAAAATCTATTCACAAATATCTAATAATTCTTTGTTTCACAATTTTAAAATAGATTTTTAAAGAAAAATCCTTTTGTTTTGAAAAAAAAAGTTTCTTTTTTTTTTCTTTTTTGGCATTATAACTTGACATGTCAGGATTTTTAGCAAGTAGAATAATGGCCTTACTGCTGTTTTGTGTTCTACAAATCTAAATGCTTCATTTTAAGCTGGTTCTGATATGTTCCTGCTGAATCTTAAAAACTAACTCATGTTTAATTTTTTTTTCACATGATCTGGGATTTAAGTGCAAACTAAAGATCTGCAATATCGAGAAATCGCAATTCATAAGAAATCAGCTCCATAAACATCATAAAAGAATGAAATGAGAAGGAAAGCATGTCGCCTCAGCCCTGCTGAACAGGATTATAAAAGGTTTGTATAAAGTAACTGTGTTGTGTTCCTGCTGAACAAACTAAACTCTACTTTCAGTTCATCTGTGCTTCTGACAGACAGACAGGGGGCCAGTGAACCCAGTGAGGGTTTGCTGGTCTTTGCTACAGCTTCATTAATCCTGTTTGCATGATTAATTCTCACTCATACCTTCGTGTTCTCTTTGCTGCTCCTGCAGCTGTGCCTTCCTGTTGCTGCTGTTTACGTTTGGCTCCTCGCCCTTTTCCTGGGCCGGGGGCTAACACACCTTTAAAAGCACAGGACAGTGAACAACTGAACCTAAATACACACACACACACACAATGCTCACATACACACACACACACTCAGTGGCAACAGACTGCCAGGTAGAAACGTTAAGTGTACCTACAACAAGCCAGTTGCCTTTTCGTACTTAAAGAGCTGATTGTATCCATCATTGTGGGCCTGGTCTCGTTTTTAATCAAACATCAGCTGAATGTTTCCCTACTCAAAATGTTACCGAATCATAATCTTGTTTTTTCTGTGACTAAGTTTTAGTTTTCCATGAAAACACAAAAGCTTTTTCCAGTCCATGGAGACCTGCTTTAAAGGTCTATGAATAGATCTGTGGAGCTTTGCTGTTATTTCAGATACATTTAGGCCTTTTTATACCGAACATCTGCCAACATCACTGCAATGCAAAGATACACTTTTTTGTTTCTCCTTTTTTTAAATAAAAACATCCCCTGACTGTAAAGTCTCATGTGGAGGCTAGCGATGTCATGATTATTCATTTTCATGATTAATCGCAGTAGTAGAAGTTACAATTAATAATCGTAAAGTTTCCTAAATATCGTCATTTAATAATGTAAATATAGTTTGATGTCATTAATGAAATTCTAAAGCTCAAATTTATTTTTATCTTTTGATATTCATTCATATAATATTGTAGCGCTTTTTTTTGTATAAACCAGAGCAGAGGGGATTTTATTCAATTCCAATGGGAATTTGAATGGTACTTTTGTTTATTTTGTTGCCATTTTTTGTTTTCTTGACATCAACACGCAAATAAAACTTAACAGAGAAGGAGTTTTCATGTAATTTTATATATATCCAGCATTGTAAAATTAAAACATAATAATCGTGATTACTTCTCAAACAATAATTGTACCTAGAAAATCTATAATTGTGACATCCCTAGTGAAGGCTCTGAAACTTTATGTTGTCCTTTTCTGCCCAGGATTTTAGTGGTTTAACCTTTCTATAAAAGGTTTGTTGCGCAATAGTTTATTTACTAATAACGGATTCATTGGTCCTATGTAATACTCAGTCTATCATTGTATTTGTTTTTTAACTGATTTTAAAGTGCCATTATCCATAAATTAGCTCTTGACCAGTTTGAACAACTTTGGCCTTCATTGTTCTACTTAATGGATCTTCTGGGGTCTGTCATTCATTATTAGACTTTTTAATCATAAGGTGAAATGGGATCTTCATCCTATTTCACAGCAAAGCAGTCACACATTTACTAACACAGTAGTGACAAATCACACTGCTTTTGAGCTCTTTTTTACCTTTTCTAATCAACTTGATGGATTTTCTGTTGGTCTAAATGAAAATCTTCCTTTCTATTTAGATTGCAGTTTATAATACAATAAAACAGGAAAATCTCCACAGGCTTTTAACAAACCTCTGTACACATCGTCTTTTCTTCATGTTTCACCACTAACAATGCAACTAAACATACACAGACACACACATAGTGAAAGCAGGTTATTAGGTTAAAATGGGGAGACAGCAGGCACGAGAAGGAAGGAATTAGTTCGCGTGGCATTTTCCAAACACTATCAGCCTCCCATGATGCCTCTTTAATGTCACACAGCAAGCAGAGCTAACTTTACAGAGCCACATGTAAAGGTTTATTGGTTTGGTTATCATCTTATTCCAGATTAAACTGGTTTGTCTGGTGTACGATAACAATTATTAGATACTTAAACTAAAGAAAATGTGCAAGACAGAATTTGACTAGAATGGTTTTCTTTGGCTGAATAAAAGAGTAATCACATACATGGGTGCTCTGATGTGGAAAGGGTAGAAAATAAGGATATTACTGCAGTTACTTACCCAGTAGCCTGTAGAGTGATTTATTGGCAATTTAAAGATATTTGATCAGTATGTGACTGGCTTTAACAGATTATTATAAAATGTAAGCAGATTTAAGAGGTTGAACAAGTGTTTTTGCGATTACAAATCAGCAAAGTAATTATTTAAAAGTCAACTTTGTACCCCAAAACCATGGAATGAGACCAATGTTTTGGAAAAAACCTCAGTCAGAGTAACAGGAAGAGGATGAGGCTAATTAGCATTGGGTGAAAGCCAACAGCACATCTAAAATGGCCCTCTGCTCTCAGGTACGGTGCACCGCAGAGGGCAGGGTGTCATTTCAGTCAGGAGATTCTGGGGGGTCCAGAGCCTGTTAGCAGCAAGCCAGAGGAAGGCATGTTCACCAATAGGAGGGGCTTTTTGTGAGGGAAGGAGGGGCCACCGAACAGAAGCAGAGAGCAGACAGGGATCGGAACAACAGGATGAAGTTGCCCAAAAGATGTTCGTTAAGCATCAGTTTGGTTGGAGTTTGGTTTGAGCTGGGGGAGATTGGAGGGGGCAAACTGAAGGTGTGATGAGAACCTCAGGGTCAACTTCTATCCAGAGGGGTACAAGACACAAAAACACACTCATCAGCTCCAGATGCCAAAATACCACATATTCACCTGAGAAAGCAGATCCACCTGGAAAACAACGCAAACAATCACTTTGGTCATCACATTTCACACTGGAACTCTGGGTTTGGGAAGCTTACAAAGGTTAATGATCATGGAGGGGTGCTTCCGCATATGGTCTGTTTGGTTCACTTCTATCAAATCTTAGTAAAGCATGTTGTGTCTGCTGTGGAAGCTGTTAGACAAAGTCGGGTACTTCCTAAAACCAAGTCAGGAAGACCCATTAAGAACCAGTTATTATTTGCCTGATGACCTGCTTTGGTTATTAAAGGAAGGTCAAATTAAAAAGTAGAAATGTACAAACCAAGATTTTTTATGCCTGATGCTGATCTCAGGTACAATATTAAGAATGACTGCCATCTAGTGATGAATGTGGAAATAGAAATGACTAGAAAGCACAGTGTGACTGGGTGGTGGCTGTAAGTGGCCAGAATTATTCTAAACATAAACATGTTTTCATCTGCGAGTGGATCCAGTGGACTCAGGGGCAACGACGAAGTAATTCACCTGTGTACATTCTTTTTCTATGCTCCTTTTAAGGCATTACCTATCCCAAACAGCGCTTTAGTTAGCAGCAGACAAAGCTGGTGCTGCGGTTTTAAAGCTCACTTAGCACACAGTTGTGTTTAATCATTCTGAGACTCCGTAGTAAAAATGGTGACACAGATATAGTAGCTGTCATGTATATGGACCCATGCCATTAGATATGATTCTAAGAGAATCAAAACATGACACTTATTTTAGTTAAGTGATTGGATACTAATATAAACTGTTTTATTGATACACTTGTCTGTCATTGACCTTTAATTTTGTCACACAGCACCTTAAACTATTCGATAATGCCAAGTTCAAACCCAGCTTTGCACAATAGTATCTAAAACAGGAAAAATACCTGTGTGCATTCATTTTCTGAAGAACCTTGTTGTTAGTAATATGGCAAAAAGGAAAGAAAAAAAGCTTTACAATTCTCTTTTTTTAATTATCCCATTTTACTTCCACGTTTGGTCCATTTTTTGGATGATCTTTGAGGAACAACCACGGGATGATAGAATAAACTATTTCAGATCTAAAAGGGGAAAATAAGTTACAATAGCAAACTTGTTGTCGAAGGAACCTGCAGACCTAAACTGCTCATACAAACAAGAAAACTCATTATGTTGTTAAAAAATCTGCAGCTGGATAAGAAGAACCAAACACCATGTGTGAAAACACCCGAAAACATGTCCCATTTGCTGCTACAGAGTGTCACACAGTGCAAGTCTAATCTGTGATTATTTAGTCCCTACTGTTGCATATTCTTACCATTGAGCCCACCAGCTGTGGGAGTCCCTGTGGTCTGTTTCTGTGAGTCATATGAGGGTCCAATGTTTCCCAGATCCTGCAGATATTAAAACAGGAACCAAAATCAAACTTCAAATATAACCAAATATTTACTTTCTGCAGTGTCAAGTGGGTAGGTAATGAAGCAGAGTGGGACATACCTGGTCCAAAAGGCCAAATTTGGGGTATTCCTCATCAGTATCTTTACTGCCAGGATCAGGGTGTTCCTTCACGAGGAAAACATCTCGCTCTTTGCTCTGGAAAATTCACAAACATACGATTATAAATCAGAGAATCAATGAATCAGCATTGAGTTGCTGTGTTCAGGATCAGAATTATTGACTTTGCATTGAGGATCTTAAGCATCATCATATAAATTCTACATGTCCTGTTTAAACGGACATGTACACATCTCTACACATGACTCCATTACCATGGTCTTCACAATGTTGTTGGGCCAGGTTAGCTTCCCTGGTCTTTGGCGAGTTGTCATGCACTCCCAGTGCTTGTCAATGAATGGTATGATGTCCTGAAACAAAGAAGAAGAATGTAGAAGGGCTCAACTAAATTCAGCAGATAAAACAGAGGTTTGGATAAAATATGATTGCAGATGTGGCCTTTTCATTCATTCTTTAGCTTCCCATTTAAAATAATTGAAATCAAATTATCATATTTATCGTTATACTGTTGTTTATTTATACCAAGTATAATACAAATGGCCACTATGTACCAAACACAGGATAAAGACTTTTGGATTCCATGGATTTGTGAATGCTTATTTTCAGTATCTGAATTCTATTTTATATTGGTTCCTATTTTGTGAGGCGAGGTCCAAGCATGAGCCCATGAATTCTTGGCTCTGCCTTCACATGTTTTATTTCTAGAACGGTGTGCATGTAATGCTACATCCAAAGTGAGAGGAACAACAAAAGGGCAAAAAGCATCAGACTCCTAACAGAGGGGGCAAGACAGGTAGTTGTGCCAAGAAAAGAGGATTAGAAATAAAAAAGGAAATTGTTTCACATTCAAAAGAGGATCACAGCTCTTTACCAGGGGAGGAAAAAGGACATGGACTGTGGCCAGATAAAGATCACGTGTTACCAAAAGCAGCAAGGTTTCTGCGGGTCTCTTGGGTTCCAAGTGAGGAGTTCAGAGTACCACCGAGTCAGTGCTGCACCAAATGAGTTAAAATACGCAGAGAATATAATTCTGAAGGATATAGACACCCAGTTTCCTTCATACAAACCCATTTCCAAAGATGCTTTGTATAATGTTAAATCAAAAGAAAAACCAACTATGTGCAGATTTAATGCTGGAAATGTTAAATGTTATCAAACGCACCTTGTCCTTGGAGAACATTGTTTTTGGATGCTCATCTTTTGTTCTGGACCTCCACGTGAGATTTGCCAAGGCCGTGAGACACATTTCCTTCAGGTCTGACAAACCCCATGCAACAAAGTTAGTTAACAATGTTAAAAAGTAAATATATAAAGTTAGCTTACATCCAGCAGAAGACTTACTTGCTTGC
This sequence comes from Craterocephalus amniculus, assembly GCA_036024015.1. Lineage (NCBI taxonomy): Eukaryota > Metazoa > Chordata > Actinopteri > Atheriniformes > Atherinidae > Craterocephalus > Craterocephalus amniculus. The sequence continues at coordinate 40,551 of JAVQJG010031712.1, forward strand.
TTCCGGAGGAAATATGTGTTTCCGCTGTGATGGCACACGTTGCAGTGAAACACGTAATTGGTCATAAAGGGGAGGCAGGTCCTGTGCGGGAGGGAGGACAGTTAAGGACTCGGTCACTACAGTAGCTCACTGTTGATAAATAATTACCATCCATGTTTCTGAAACTCTTTCCATGGTGGATGTACGTACGCGGTGTCGATGCCGAACATCCCTGCAGTGAACCACTTCATACACAAGGCACACTGCAGCTCCACCTCCCCCAGCTGCCTCCCACTGTCCTCGTCTCCAGATGCAGGGAGAGCATCAGCAGCCTCTGAGCCTTCACCTGCAGCATCCTGGAATAGAGACAAGCTGCTTGTCATAACAGATAATAATCTATAACATAATATGACCCACAGAAACAGAGATTCATGTTTGGTGTAGAAACAGAAGCAACATTTTTCTTTTGTCCAACTTTTCTTCTAAGAGTTTAGATAAAAAGTTGTGATTAAAAAAACTGAATAAAAAAATATTCTTAGGTAAATGTTCTGCAGCCTTCTATTTTAGTTGTAACATTTCATCATGATGAAAAGATGGGGGCTGTTTATTAGCTTTATTTCTTCTGACAGATCTGATCACGCTTAAAGTGACCTTCCCTCAGATGATTATGCTGGAGATAAAATACATAGCCTAAACAAGACCTACTGCATACCAGGTTTTGTTCAAAGCATATGTCCTGCATTAACTTATCTAAATTTGCTATTTTTGGACAGAAAACCCAAGATTACCACTTAATTAGCCAGCTAAGCCACACTGATAATCCATCAGATCACCAACTCTGTAATGCATTGCTTTATGTCAGCAACTATTAAAATCCCATTTTATTGAGGTAAAAACAAAGGTAAATAAAAATAATGTTAAAATTTTACCATTCCCTCTTTGCCATTTGATGATTCAGTATCCATGCTGGTTGGTAGCTCTCCAAAGGCTGCATCCCTGAAGGGACATACATAAATCAGTAAATTATTTTTCAAAAAGGGGTTAAACAAATAAATCATTTAATACAAAATTGATTCAACAGCATTTAAAGCAAGTGTGTTTGTCAACAAACACTTATTATCTCGTCGTTTCTCATAAAGCAGACGTTTTGTTTTGTTCGCTTCTCTGTGAAAGGCTAACGGTAGTTAGCTAGCGAGTTTGCTAACAGCACTCCTGAAGAAGAAACCAGGTGGGAAATACCTGTCAAAATATCCACAGATGTGCAGAGTGGCAGTTAACACCTCTCAGATATTTCAAATACTCTCCATGAGTGGACATACCCTTCTCCTGTCTCCGTTTCTGCTGCAGATGCGTTGCCCGCCTCCACTTCAGACGCCATGTTTTGAAATCAATGAAAGAGGTTAAACAAGGAAGAATCGCGAGACTACAACTTCCGGTTAGGTTTCCAAGCGAACTGCTGAACGTCCAATCTTTTTCAAGAAATGTGACACAGAAACTGAGAAGGATCTTTCCTCTTTGGTGGCTCTGATTAAGCCTGCCCTACAGGTAACTGGAACTTATTAGCTATGAAGCATGAGTTTTGGGAGAAAGATGAACATTTGAAAATCAGCCATGTTTTTTGTGGTGAACTGTCAGACTGTTTTGCCAAATGAGTTTAGGGTTTTGAGAATTTAATTTCAGTCTCAAAAAATGAGCCAAACAAATGGAGAAAAACTGTAATATGCAATTAATCATGAGTTAACTCTGGAATTATTGCAATTAGTAATTGCAGTTCTCAAATCAGGCTATGAAGAGTGGGTTTGGGTCCACTCATTGCGTCATTGTTTTCACTTTATTATTCTATTCAATTGTATTGTATTTTATTTTATTTTATTCTATTCTATTCTATTCTATTCTATTCTAATAAATTATATTATATTATCAGGATTAGAATTTCATCATGTCTGTAATCTGAGAGAGGATATCATGTTGCAAGAGAAAAATAAAGATAATTAATCAATCAATCAATCAAACTTTATTTATAAAGCGCCTTTCAAACAAAATGTGGCTCAAAGCGCCTTACATTTAAAAATATTCCCGTCCATTCACCCCACCCCCCACATCACAATTAAC
>JAVQJG010031722.1:0-11026 GCA_036024015.1 Craterocephalus amniculus
CCCCCGGGGCCCCCGGGGTGCGCCCCCCCTCCCCGCCTTAACCCCCCTGCCCTGGGGGGCGGGGGGGGGGGGCGGGGGGGGGGGCGGTGCTCACATTACTTACTACAGCAAGACTACTCTGTGGTGGCCGAGTTGTTGACCTTGGGGACTTTCACTTCCTTAGCTGTAAGTACATGAGCATACACCAGAAAAAGTACATTATGCATTGCTCTTAGTATGATAAGGCAATGAATTATGTAAAACTCCACAGGGTGGATAGTTCACGATCAGACTTGTATGCGAGCATAGATTTAAACAGAATTGTGAGATATCCTAGTTTTTGTTGCACTAGTTAACATCTTATCCGCTCTCCACGACCTGGATCGCTTCTACACACGACAAAACAATAAACACAATCACTCATGAGACGTTTATTGGCTTCTGTCACATCCTCACAAAGGCTGGAACCTAAAAATGTGATAAACCAAGTGAGATTGGAGCAGCCTGCTGACACCTAGCTTTACTTCGGTATTAGCATGACTTCATTGCCGAAGTGTTTCCTGTCTGTCATCCTAACAGAACTCTCGCTCCATTATCTCAACCTCACAATAAGCCAAGAAAAATACATTAAGAAAGGCCAAGTTCACACGACACACTTCCTCCAGTTAAAACTTCAGCTTCGCTTCAGTTTGATTCAGGATGCAGCAATCAATACCAGACAATAACGTCGATTTAATAATCAATCACCCCTGTTGCTATGTGAAACCCGTCTAATCACCCACTGGAATACACATTTCCAGAAAAAAACACATGGCTTCCACATGGGATTATCTGCTGTACCATCCAAAACCACATCGGTTCTACACGTAATCCCAAAGGTTTCAAATGTGATTTCATGAGTTTTACATGTTATTGCCATGAAAATGTAACAAAATCATGTGTTGCGCATGTGAAACACATTTTATGAAACATGTCTGTCATGTGGTTTTGCAGTGTGGAACATGTGCAACATTTTGAATTTTCTTTGAAACACGTTTTTCACATGGAAAACATGCTGCTTTAAAGCATTTAAAGGTAATAACATGTAAAGCCGGTAAATTCCCATCTGAAACCCATGTTATCACATGTGATAACATGTGAAACCCCTGGGATCCCCATGCCCTTACAGCTATGTGTTACACGTATGAAACTGACACCAACGAGTCAAAATAGCCTCATTATAATGTAGGAAACACCGTGTCAACCCAGCTGCTGTATGTTAGCACAAATAAAGGTGGGGGGGGGTGGGGGGGGGCATTATTTGTTAGCATCCCCTGCTTTATTATACCTTCATAAACATAAAAAAGTTCTGGACATAACACCAGCATCCAGTGAAAGCAGGAAGTCACTTCATTGATTTCCTTACTGCACTGAGTCAATCAATGTAAATCTGTGTGTGTTGCATTAAGCAAAGCAGAGATTAGGCTGTGGATTCCTTTGCTCAACAATACTGGTCTATAATCTGTTACTTTCATCGGCCTTTCCAGTTCAGACATCAGAGATTGTACCATCATCATGTTTCTTAAAGAAATGTATCCGTGCTCTGGGTCACCTCTTCCAACAACAAACATGTGCAACATTGTTTAGATGTAAACAGTGAGCGGGCCAGCATCTGTCGGCATGGATACAGATTTCTTTTCGTCCGAAGACATGTGATTCTGATCACAAATTTGGAACTGGTTCCTTATTGGAACTTCTTTTTGCTTTCTATCCCTGTCTTACCAGAGTTTCACTTGTGTAAACCATGTTGGAACAACAGTTTTTCTTACTAATAACTCTCTCACACGCCATAAAACCTGTGATAATGTGGATGAGCTTTTGCAGTGATGTCAGTAATTACAGTAAAAACACTGGAACTTCTTCATTTTGTTTCCTTCATGTTCAGGTTTCTTGGAGAATCAGCTGTCAAACCATGCTCAGGACCATGCACCCCCTCTAAAAACTCCGGGCACTCCATCCTGCATGCTTTATAATGAATGTATCCTCTGTGTGAAAACATGATTCTTGACTTTCCTGCGACGGATGACTTGCTCCATGTGGATGAAACTGGGCCTCACGGTTATCATCCCACGTGATTCTGCAGCTGGCTCCACCGGAGCACCTCCATGTGTTGTCCACCGGTCAAAACCCGAAAAACCCCTATCAGTTTTCCAGAATACGATCAACTTTCTGATGCGTTATCAGAGAGTTAGCAAATCAAATTAGTTTGTGAGAGTTCAAAAAGGACCCAAGAAGATTTTCAGGCACACATAAATGCATGATTTGAGATCCAACTTTCATTTGCCGGACATGAACAGAGCAGTTTGGCCCTCAGACACGCTCCAGAATAAAGAAGGTCCCAGGTGTTCAGCTCATGTGACTCTGATTCTGCACACAAAAAAGCTACACACAGGCATACAGAGCATATATGCTGGTAGAAATGTGCAAAGGATGCTCTGACATTGGAGTGTTCGATGAGAGGGGAACAGGACGGGGCAGTACGGGTGGGAATGAAAGATCTGGATGGGAAAGACGGCGAGGGATTTGAAGCTGCGCGTGGTTTGACGGCTGTGTATTTCAGCCCACAGAGAAACAGCATGACTCATGAACAGAGGCTGTCTGTGGAAAGCATGGTGTCAGCTGTTTGAGCAGAGCTGGTGCAAAAACACCGGCATATGCCAAGCACCTCAGGGAGAGATGGCCTGATCCAAACACAAAGCCCATTATCATCTGCCTCTACCTTCAGCTGCACAGAGGTTCCACTCACACCAACACCAGGTCAGCTCCCACCCCATATCTGCTAAAAGATCTCAGGGAAGTTCAGATCTTCAGTTTTTCCTGTCGTAGTTTCCTCTCATAACAGCTGCAGTGTGACCAGGAGGCAGTTTGATTAATTTCATCTCTTCAATCAATCAGCTAAAAGGTGCTCGTACATCAAACCTCTGCCGCTTCCATATTTCCATGTTTCCCCAAACGTGAATCTAATAAAATGAATGAATTAAATTAGAGTATTACGAACCGACAGGCTCCTTTAGTGTGGCACATGAAAGCAGCAAGTCACAGTATGATATATTAAAGAGCTCATATTCGTTTGGATTCAATGACAGCAGCAAAAGCAGCTTTTTTTTACATGTAATAACTTCTATTTTTATTCCTTAAAGGAGACAAATTCTGCCCTTTATTTTTGTGATTAAATAAGATGAGCTTTGGCTAAAATAACAGAGAAACAGTTCAACAGCACCTTTGTCAACCATGTTTTTATAGCTCTGTTTAGAGCAGCAAGTCCAAAGCTAGCCTTGCTCTCTCTTATTTACACCCACTTTTCTTCTCAACAAACCACATTTACTCATCCGTTACTCACCCCTTTTCACCAGTTTCACCAGTTAGAAAGTTTGGACTTCTTCCCTCTGCCATAGAGCTCATGCAACCCTGCTAACAGTTCGCTACATGACACAGTTTCTGAGGTGGATTTTTGGGGACCTTGTAGTCAGTTTAGACACAAAGGGAAAACATCTAACCTCCATAAGAGCATGAAGAGTTCTTCTCCAAAATGCTATAAATCCATTCTAACAGTTTTAGGGGAAAAAGACATTTAATACCTCGGGCCTCTGTTGGTTAACATGAGGAACTGGATTTTCATTTTAAACAAGGAAATACAGAGATTTGGCCTGAAATGTTAGCAGGGCAGGTAGGTTCACTGCAAAGAAAAATGACAGGATACACTCATTCTTTAAAAATTTGGTTTAGTGCATTTTTATATATGAACTCAGATCCTCCATAATATCAGCAGGTTTGACCTTTTATCTTCAGAACTGCCTGTTTTCCTGTGATGGATTCAACAAGACCATTTTCTAGATGCTTTCGAGATGGCTGTGGGTGTAAAACCTAGTAAATACTCAGACCAACAACATAAATCCCCTTTCTTCTTCATTCTGATGCTCAGGTTGACCTTCAGGAGGTCGTCTTCGCCGTGTCTACATGACCTGATGCTGCCATGTGACTGACTAGCAACAGTTTATGTCCATCCATCCATTTTCTGTACAGCTTCATCCAGTTCAGGGCTGGGTGGGCCAGAGCCTGTCCCAGCGATGATCAGGCGAGAGGCGGGGTACACCCTGGACATCGCAGGCCTACCAGTTTATTTATAAAGGCTTATTTTTCCTTTATAATGTGACATGTGGGTGGCGCTAGTAAACAGATATATAGATGGTTTGTTTACTGGCAGGTCTAGAATAGAGCTGGCCGGGCGTCGCTGAGACGGCTGACACCGGGCCAGCCATTACATCACACACCCAGGATACACTCTCCACATCCTGAATGCCTCCCTTGCTGGCACAGCGTCTCGCCTCCGTGCCTCGGCTCCAGCCTTCCCTGCAGAAAAGTGACTTGTGACCAGAACCCATCGGCGCGCTGCAGCTTGTAGCATCTCTCCAGGACGTCCTGATGTGGCGGGAATGTTGGTATAGGAACACCAGGCTGTGATACAGCGTGGGTGTGTCACCTTCTGTGTCCTCACCAACTAACCTAACACGCTGTGTCACATAGTGACGGCGGCGCACACGCCTCCTCGCTACACACAAACACCAGCAGCAAACAGAAGGAGAATCACCGGCGGTGAAAACAAGAGCAGATATTTATGGTTTGTTTACGAGGACCAGCTTTTTTTCAAAGCCAACCGGGTACAGTTACTTTCTCATTCTTTTCCACAAAATAAAACGTTTTCTGGTTGATGTTGTTCAAAAATGAATATTAATGTCATAAGTGCTTCAGCTAAAATGTCACTGTGATGTAATATCAGAGAATTAAGAATATTACAGTGATTACTTCTTAGAAACTGGCCTTCATCCCCGTTTAGGCAGCCCACATGGCTGCTGTCCCAGTGTTGGGGGGTGCAGGCAGGGGACCAGGACTAGTGTTGTTGCCAGGGATGCAGGCAGGCAGGCAGCATGTCATCTGCAGCGTAAGCGTTCAGCTCTCCACCACAGACTGGCTGTCCTTCACGTTCACATGCAAAGTGCTCTAAGCTGATGGGGATCACGTAACAACTGGCGGTAAGTAAAACACAACTTATAGAGGAATAATAATTTCTGCAGGTCAGCCTCTGGAAGATGAGAATGATCTGAACAGTAGTATAGTATCCTAGTAGTAATAGTAGAAATACACATTTCATGCAGCAGTCTCTGTCGCTGTGGCTGATCTCCTACAAGCAGCTTATCTAAACTCATGATTACCTTTCTCCTCTGGCATTCTCACTCAGTTGTTGTCCTAGATGAAATATTCTGCGTGTCCTTGGATTATTACAGAGAATATCCCAAAAATCTGTCAGAGTCCTCTGACGGTGTTGTGACACATCTTCTGAGCACGCCGTGGATGTGGGGTAATGACAGATGGAGGCAGAGTGAGCGCTCTGTCCGTCACTATCTGTGGAATGAGCTGGAGGTCATATGACTCCCCACGTCTCTCTCTCTCTGTGTCTCTCTACCCCGTCTCTGAGTTATTGCAACTATCTGTTATAAATAGAAGCATGTGGAGCTGAAAGGGAACGACACCTCCTCCTGGTTATCAGTCACTGGGCGTGTCCCAGACTTCCTAGTCCACAACCTTAACAGCTCACTGATAACCTGAGTGCTGACCGGTATGTTTGAAAAACATGTTGGAAAAAGTAAAAAAAGAAACAATATTTGTGCTTCACTTTGCAAGGACAAGATGAAAGACCTTAAGAGTTGGTGTGAATGAAAATCATCGAGTCAGAGAAGAAGACTGGTTTTCAGACCTCCATCCGATGAAGATGATCTTGCTGCATCCCACCTCCTCTATGGCACAATTGTGACCGGATTTTAATCTGAATTATTAATAAATATAAAATGTGTGGGTTTCGGGGCTGCACGGTGGTGTAGTGGTTAGCATTGCGGCCTCACAGTGAAAGCCGCGGGTTCGAGTCCCAAGTTGGTCAGGAGCCAGAGGCTGATTCCAGCTGAGGAGGGCTTTGACACTGTGGCCTTCCTGTGTGGAGTTTGCATGTTCTCCCCGTGTATGCGTGGGTTCTCACCGGGTGCTCCGGCTTCCTCCCACTGTCCAAAGACATGCATGCTAGGTTAATTGGACACTCTAAATTCTCCCTATGAGTGAGTGTGATTGTCTGTCTCTCTATGTTGGCCCTGCGACAGACTGGCGACCTGTCCAGGGTGTACCCCGCCTCTCGCCCCTTGACGGCTGGGATAGGCTCCAGCACACCCGCGACCCACTTGGATTAAGCGGTTCAAAAAATGGATGGATGGACTTGATCAAGTCTTACCCCCCAAAGACTTCAGACTTGACTTGGACTTGCAAAAAATGACGTGAACATCTCTGCTGTATGTAAATCATTTGAAAGTACAGCTACCTTGGTTTTTAAATTAACACATTATTATTATATATTCACCAAAAGTATTTTAACATCGTCTTGGAAATATTCAAAACTAGCAAGAGTAAATCAACTATTTCATTGATGCACACATTACCTTTTCAAATGCATCACTGTCTTCTGAGGTTTCATCTGAATTAAAATGGACAAGATCTTTGGTGCAAAGATAAAGCTTCAACATTCTCAGTTTAGATTCCTGAGATATTGTCTGTTTTTTGAAGTCACAAATGCTAAATGTGAAGTCAGCTGCGAATCCCTTTGGTGACTGTCCCTCATGAAAAAAAAAGAAGTCCTTTGAATTTCCTGAATCTGTGATACGGTCCAGTGTTAAATGCCGGGGTCCTCCTCCATTCTTAGAAACTTGCTTGCAAAAATGCATCCAGCCCACTTCAATTCTTCGTTTTGATTTAGAGATAGGGTGACGAGCTCGGTCATCCGCGAGGGCCTCAGAGTAGAGCAGCTGCTCCTCCGCATCGAGAGGAGCCAGATGAGGTGGCTCGGGCATCTGGTCAGGATTCCCCCTGGATCCTCCCTGGGGAGGTGCTCTGGGCACGTCCCACCGGGAGGAGACCGCGGGGTAGGCCCAGGACACGCTGGAGGGATTATATCTCTCGGCTGGCCTGGGAGGGTCTTGGGATCCCCCCGGATGATTGCCTCTTGGTCAGTATTGTTTTCACTCTGTCTACAGAATAACATGACAGCCAAGCGATTGCCATATGAAGGAATATATTTGGCTATTTCCTCATCTGTCACTATACAGAGGACTGCCTGGTCAATCTACAATTAGAAGAAAAACAAAAGAATCAATTAGGCAACTGGAAGACGACATTCATTTGACAAATTGTTATACTTTCATTATGTCAGTTGTTGTGATTATTTGTATTAACTCTAGCCTTATGTTTACTTTAGCTAAACTATTCATACATTTATTATATTCTATTGGTTTATTGCATTACTTATCAGTTTATATGTTTACTATATTACTTATTATATCAGATATGTTTTGTTTGCTATATTATCCTTAGTTTAGAAAAATATGCAGTTAGTATGACATGTGTTAGGCCCTCACAGCCTTTCTGAACTCAGCTTGGAGCAATTAAAAATGATGCACAGCCGCTCCTCAGCCGTTTCACAGGCTTATAAGACCAGACAGGACGAGCCATGAGATAAGACAGACCTTGAAAGATGTGCCTCAAAGAGAGGGCCTTTGTTAGAATAGACTAGGGAGGATGTTATTCTCATACAGGTACCGATGGGAGCCTGGAGAATGCGGGAACTGACCCCAGAGGCCGATGGACGCGCTAAAATACACACACCCACTTGTAGCGCACCACATACACACACATAGCCACACGTAAGTGCCTCACAGTCACGCACATAGACACACGTATTATATGTGATATAAAAAGGAAGTCTTAGCTAGGCTAAGGCAGGTCTCTTCAGGTTGTACTGGGAGAATCTGCGCACGTTGGTGCAGAGATCAGCAGCTAAGGCTACGAACAGACCTCCTCTCGAGAGATATGTACAATTTTCCACTTTTGCCTCAAACAAAGAATTGTCAATTGAAATAGCATAATTCCGGTGTTTGTGTCTTTTCTCAAAATGCTGAATTAAACCAACATGACTCCTGATATTTTAAAAGGTACCAATAACTTCACAGTAAAATAAATTTATACTGTAAACAAACACACATATACATACCTTGTCTGTTTTCATCCGGTTTATATTTTTTTCATCCACATCTCTTGACTCAAGTAAGTTTTCAAGTTTTTTATCCATGGCTAAATGAAACAGTAAACAGTTAAAGGAACTATACCTGACATTATTTTAATCTTTCTAAGAAAAATGGTTTTCTACGTGGTATAGTATGTGGTAAAAGGGGTAATTTCATTACAATTAATGACTCATTGATTGCGCATATGTACGAGTTCAGGGCATTTTGTTTTACGAAAGCGGCTAGTTTTTTAGCATTAGCGTGACGCTCTCTCTTTGCCGGGTTAATTTTTGGAACGTCCAGACTCCGATCAGCCAGTAATAGCGTTCCCATAGTGATCCGGAGTCAGATTATGAAAGTTAAACCCCATCGCGAAGAAAAGGCGTCACACAAAAGCTAAAAAAAAATAGCCGCTATCGCTAACTAAGCTAGCCGGACGTGAATTCGGGTATAGTCCCTTTAATGCTGATATTTATTTTTTTTGTCTTTGTGTGAGGTACACTTTGAGACTTGTGATTTCTGAGTATGGATCAACTGGTGTGTTTATTTTAATGCCAATACCGATTGTTAGTATATTAGTGAACCAGATTTAATACAGCACACTGGTAGTTTGTTTTGTACACTGTGGAAATCTTTGATATGAAGATCTTAAACTGCTGGAGAATAACACAAAATCTGATTAGTTTCTAGTCTTATGATAAATTCATAACAGTTCATTGGTGATGTCTTGTATTTTCTCTCAGGTATATCGAGCCTGATAAGTGCAAACCAACAGGTAGTGGCAAGAACAATGGCTCACTTCATTTATTGGTTGCTTTAGTAGCCAGTTATTTTTCATATATTAAAGGGACTAAATGTACTGAAAATATCTTTAAATTAGCCTTTTTATTTGACCCTTTACAATTAAACAATTAAAACATGAGCAGTGTTTGATGAGCAGACTGACACCTCAGCTGTTCAGTGCTGGTGAATCTATAAGCCAATATCTTACTTTCCTGACCCTGCCTCGGGTCGGAACCTACCGCACTGTTTCTGTGGATGTGACGTCTAGCACGTTCATGTTAAGGGTTACGGGCCAGCTCGCATTTCATCAGTGTTTTATGAATTGCTGGTCCAATGCCTCTGTGAGCTCCATGCAGCCATGTGGCCAGCAAGTGATGTCATCAAAGTACTTACTCAAAGCTAATGGCTGTAAATAACGACTACTACTAATAATAACAACAAGGTCACATAAAACATAGCTAAGTTAGATCAACACTTAGTTCAATAATTACATCAGCACAGGTATTACCCTACTTAATTTTGTTTTGTGAAATCATAAAGGTTTCTGATATTAACTCGTTTATCCTTTGTCCTACAAAAACTCCAACCAAACCTCCATCCTCATTCTATCCAGAAATGATAAAACGTTATTTTTCATCATTTGTAATGCACATTTGCTGCCTTCTTAACCCTGTCAGTTAACTTGTCCGCTTACTGATTAACATAGCTTTTAATAAACGCAATGACTGAATGAAGGAGTGCGTGTGGTGCAACGTTTAAATTTATTTTTCAATGCAAAAAAGAACGATCTGCGTTGGTCATTTATCTTCTTAGCGGTGGCGATAGCTGAAACCCTCAATAAGCTTCCAGTCCGTCACTTCCTCTGCTGCCTCTCACGTCTGCCAGGACTGGGCTCTGCCGTATTTTTGTTTGGTTTTATTTCACTCTCTGAAAACTGGTCTTGGTTTAAGCTAGGGCTATTCAACTACATCTCTGACTGTGCCAGATTTTCAGATGAACAAATTCAGTAGGGCCAGAAAAAGTCTTTGGCCTGGAAAAAGCGGGTAAATTCAAACATTTTTTATGGTAGAGGTCACACTTGTAGCGATAAACGCAAACTAAAAACATGTAGGCTCTCACAGCATACAGTCTGGTACTATGCTAACACACCTGCAGCTGTAAAAGGCAAATGCGAATTTCGATTTCTATCTTCCTGTCAGTTTTTCCCTCACTTATTGGCTATTTTTTTACTTTTAAGTATCAGTATTAATTCAAGTTACCAAACAAACTTAAGTTAAGCTGTGACCTTGTTAAACAAAATAGCACTACACTGTAGTACATTGTGACAGATACGTCCTCGCAGAAACATGCTGTTCCAGCTTCACCAGAGCCAACAGCTATGCAAAAGCCACTTTTTACCTTCATTCATACTTTATATCATCACGACAAACAGTAGCCTGCTGTTGCTTTTTGACAAGCGAGAGAAAAATGACCCCAACAATATTCACAAAGAAGATGTGTGATAGAGTACAACAATGGGATGGTTAGCCGTGGGTTAAGCAGGTTAAAGTTGCATCGATTAGATCTCACTGTTACAGGTAGAGGCAACTAGCCTATGTATTCAAAGTGTGCAGTTAACATGTGAATATATTTTGTTTGTTTTTTCTTTCTCCTTTTTGGCCTCTTTTTGACCAAGCTGGTTCCAGTGCTGGTTCGGAGCCAGAGCTATACTAAGCACCGGTTCTATTGTTATGAAACCGCCTAAGCACCGACTGCTGGCTCCCAAAACTGGTTCTAGTCTGGCACCAACTCTTTGCTGGGCCACAGTTAAGAACCAGCTTACGTAGCTTGCATCAGCGGTTGAAAGCAGGGCTACCTGGCCAAACTGAAACATACAGGGTGTGTCTCATTCTAGGGTCTGCGTCCTATTAAGGTCGCATTTTAAGTACGCTTACGTCACAAGGCTGCGCGAAGGCTGTCCCGTTTAGCCAAAAGTTTAAGAGTCCTTAAAATGAGACCTCCGAATGTGTCCTCCTTTTCCCCGGATTCTGAGGATGCAAAGCTACCATCCTTCGTGGCCTCACATATCCCAAGATGCTTTGCGTGCCTCTCTGCCGGTTATAATCCGTAGAAAAAGAAGAAGAGGAAAA
>JAVQJG010031725.1:0-19481 GCA_036024015.1 Craterocephalus amniculus
CGATATTAGAGACTGATTAATTTATAGTTAGGTCTTCTCACCTTGGCCTAAAATCAAGTAAATATAAAGGTGGGTGGTGCTCCGTTGGCTTTTATAATTAGAAGAGGCATTTAACGCTACAAAATGATGTCACCTCCTTCCTTGTCTGTAACAAATATTGCAAAGTAGCACTTTAAAACAGAATGGAAAACGTTGATTACCTCCAAGATGCCAGCTATTACTTCTCTCTGTCAGTCTACTTATTCTTCTTCTGCACCCTCGTTGGGTAAACGTTGGGGCAGTGGGCGGAGTCAAACGTTTAACCCCGCCCCACATTGAGGCATGCCCCGATCTGCGGGCTGCAGTCAGGGGCATTTGATTTATCTGGCAAATCCCTGGTTGGCATCAACCTTTACTCTGTTTTTAGCTGAATAAATTTTAAGGACAATAGGCAGCCCTAACTGCTTAGAGGGCAAAATAATAAAGATCTGTGTAATTTTGTCAATCTGCCTCCTGCACAGTTGTCTAATGGGTCTCAGTCTTCAGTCAGCTGTGAACAGGCTGTATCATTAAAATTTTGCTCAACACACCAGGGAAGCCGATAAACCTTGTCATGGCTGAATGCCCGTGCAGAATTCCTGCGCGCCGAAAGGTTTGTCTCCTTCATTTTCATGCAGCCTCCACTTGACTAGATGCATCGTTTCAAGATGAAAACCACCTGTTCATTAAGGCAAAATTGCCGTAATTGTCCACGCTGCATCCGAACTCATCAGAATGAGCAAATTTGCCGTGACAAATATGTTGAATTTTATTTCAGAGAATGTTAAGTCTGATTGTGTGTTGCTTTCTGACAAGACAGGCACATTAAAGCTCGGCTGTGTGTAGCGCACACAGCAATGGCGTCAGGGTCTATTGATTTAGCAAGCAGCTCCTGGCATAATCAAAGCCCATCCCAGAGGCACCACCATCACTGCTCTGCTGCACTCCAATCATATTTGCACTTGATCACATCCCAAAGAGCTTGTCACCTCAGTGTTTTGTGACACTAAAACCAAATATATACACCCCTGATGTGTAAAATGGAAGCTGACCTCTCCCCCTTCAGGTAAACTGCAGGCTCCAGTGCCCTTTGAATGAGATTTTTGTTTCACAGTGGAGTGCTTGATACCGCTGTGCGTTATACCACAAGCCTACCAAAGGAAGCATGGAAACCAGACTAATGTGGCAAACTTTAGTACGAGACGTGTTTATGGAAGAGTAATTCAAGGTCATTAACTTGTCAGCATATGAAATGGTATCAGAAACAGACCTGGCCTTATTAATAGAGATGTGATGAACCAGTCAGTAAGCAGGGCCTGTCAAGATTGATTATTTGCCTTAAATCACACAGATACTGAGGTTCTTCAATAAACTTGAGTAGAAATCGGACTAAGATCAAAAACACGAAACAATATAATAATGTTCAAACCACTCCTAAAATAATTTTGAGGCTGCCCTGGTTTGTCTGACCATCAAAAGAGAGAAAAAGGAAAAGAAAAAACTTGTTTATTGTTTAGGTTAGAATAAACAGGCGTGTGGACATGTTACACGAGGGATCGCAGCTTTGATGTATTTTGCACCACATCCTGTTAATTGAGTTTAAACCCATTTTTAAAGAACTCTCTGGATTTTCCATGATATTAAAATGTTTTACGTGAAAACACATAACTCAAATTATTTGCAATGTTTACTTATACTAGGCATGGGAAGTCCAGCTTTTTTCAAAGACTTGTCTCTTCTGGTTCGACTTCCTTACAAGAGTTGACTCTTGCACCCACATGGCTCTCATTTAATGTCATTCAGAGCCTTTTACTTTAGATAGATTTAGCTATTATGAATGGTTTGTTTGTTGGGTTGCATTCATTATTCATTTAGTGAACTATGGCTAGAATCTTTTTACAGTTTGTGCACACAATGTTGCACTGTGATATGATTGAAATTTAAATAAATCAAATAAACAAGTGAAAAAGAAAAATCCTAATCCACTGTGGGAAATTATAATGTTTAAGCAGTTTTTTTTTGGTTGGTTGTTTATTTTTCTAAAAGTCATATTGTAAAAGGAAAAAAAAAGCACATTTTCCCCATCTCTCTTGTATTTACTGTAAATCCCTCTTCAACATCTCTCTCTGTGTATCTGGCCTGGACCAAGGCACTCCATCTCCGCAGAGCATCTGCTCCTTTTTCTTCTATCAAGAATTGACTTTTTCAGCTGGCCCTTTCACATGCAACACATCACTGGATGCAGTATATCTTTGAGCTCTGAGGCTCATCACCAGCCTTAACAACTGTTCACACCACCACATATTGGATGCTTGGGTTACATGGTCTGCTTTGCCCTCCTGAAGACTCAAACACTGATCATTTATAAACAAGTTCCTGTCTGCTTTCAATTCCTCTGCAGACTTGTACCCTTCATTAAATTTAAGCTCATTTTAAACATGTTAGGAAATGATGCATCATGTTGTAAATATGCTGACTGACCTTTTTGCCTGTGTTTGACCTACAATAATTGAATGGTTATCTTTGCTGAGCTTTTGCTGCTTTACTTATGGTGAGTATTATATCGTGTTCAGTGAATGCAACTAGGGTTTATTGCTGCAGGCTTGAGCTGCTGCCCATCTTGGCCAGGAATTGGAAAGGAGATTTCATAATTTAAAAGTTTTAGTTATTGATTAAATGAAGGTTCCTAAATAAAAGAACGAAATACAAAGAAGGCAAGGCCTGAGACTGCTGCATAGTACTGTTTACACTGCCCTTCATGTGTAATTTTTCATGCTCTGGACGCATTTATTTTACTGCTCATTGTTTGCCAGACCATAAAGATGAGCACACACTGTCAGAATGAGATTTGCTGAGAGTTCACTTAAATTGTTTTGAGTGTTCAGCATCCAAAAGCTTCAATATATGCAAACTCTTCAGAGGCAAAGGGCTATCTGTCTCATCTTTCCAGCTGCCACAGAAAAGCATGATTTAGCTACATTGTAGCTTCGGGTCATCTCAGTTAACTCCTGTTGTTAATAATACATTTTTTCCTTTGTTTGCCGCCTTGTCTCTGAATTTTCAAGAAATTTTTCCCTCTGTTTCTTTCACTGTCATTCTGAGGATATGATTTGAGTTTCTCTTCTCCTTAGGGAAGAATGACCTATTGGAGGAGAAAATATCAATAAGGCAGTGCCACAGCTCCGTATCTCAATGGTTGAATGGAGCATGTGAAATGTCTGACCATGTTAAAAGTAACTCATCAATTTACAGTTACCTGGATTCATGGCAGACAGAATGCCATCAGGGAATGTCTGGAAAAAAAGGCATCCCCAGTAAACTGTGCACGAATTACCATTCCAGTCATCGTGCCCCTCTCCGTCACCCTGCATCTGGCTGGCAGGACAACTGATTGATGACAGCTGTCAGTCTGCTGTCCGCTCCAACTCGTCAGCTCGTCGGATGCCACTTCTGTCACAGTAAGAGTCCATCTCCCTCTCCTGGCAGGTCTGACAGAAGAGCCGCATTGAAACGAGATCTCATTCAACCAGTCGACAACAGCTGCCCTGTCTTTCCTTTGAAAATCCCTGAGCCAGTAAACGTGGTGTGAGGGGGCTTAAAACAATGATGAGATGTAGTCCGATCAAAGTGTACACAGTGTTCAGGATACGCAACACTCGGACATAAAGACAAGCCTAAAGGTCTGGAATAAATCTATGGGGAGTTTCATACAGCACATGAAAATGTGCTATTAATCACACTGCCAAACTGGAGGGTTAAAGAAAACAAAAAACAAAAATCTTTTTTTTTTTTTTATTGGTTTCATTATTAACAAAATTGGAAAAAAACAAAATATATACTGGATTCACAATATCCAAGCACCGAACATTAGAAAAGAGTTTTGGAAGAAGTTGATTCATATAACATGAGGCAACAAAATCCAAAAAAAAATTAGGCCTGTGCAATATAGTGAATTTTAATTTAGGGTTCATCTCCAAACAATCACAAAAACAAGAATGTCAACAAAAAACTATTGTTGTCAAATTAATTTTATTAGATATTAGACTTTGCTATAATGTCACGTGTCCCAAATGACAGGCGGACTTTTGCAAATTTCAGAGGCTCATGCATGCAAATAGCGTGAAAGAGAAGTTAAACTCTCTTAAAGTGAAGGGTTTTTATAGCTGCGTTTGCAAATCTCTACATGTACATGCTCCCCACTGATCCAAGTTAACAGATCATCCTCAGAATCAACACATCAAAACTAACTCCAGACTTGGATGCACTGGCTTAAAAAAGAGAACAACAGCACTGTTCCCACTGAAACTAAAAGAAAGTTTCTCCATTGTGTTATGTAGAAAATGCATTTAGAAATAAATTGTTCAATAAGCCTTACATGTTATACATAATTGCTGTTAAGGGGTGCACATAAGTGGTGCACTAGTGCACTTATGCTCTGAAAATAAACAAAGTGCACCATATCAAATATAACACGTGCCGCATACTGGCCCGCCATGACTCTGTTCCACCCTTGTGCTGGTTGTTGAGTTTCAGCACTGGGGACGCACCATGAATAGAAGGAGAACGACAAATGCATCTGTATATGCAAACGTTTTTTAAATAGAGTCAGGAGGAGAGTGATGATGAAGATGATGGATAACAGAACTTTCAGTAACTGTTAGTAAAATAATTGATTTTATTCATTTTATTTTCAGCATTTTAGCAGTAATTTATTAAAGAGCTAAATACTGTGGGGCTTCAAAGACAGATGTTTTGCTGTCACGCTTTTGTTCATTTTCAAATGTTTTCTACATATCCCATGATATCTTTTTTCTCCTATGATGTCTAAAACACTCCATCCATCCTGGGGCCTATTTTATCAACCACATGTAGAAACTATTCTAAATTTCATCTGACCTTAAAAGTTAGTAAATTCCACACACATTGCCTGCTCATTTTACAGAGAATGGTCATCAGCATCAAGAAACCCCCTCTTATAACTGTATATACTGTAGAGACAACACATCCCTTAGAAGTCATGCGGAAGTTTCTTGTGGTTCTCCTCGGCGTGGTGGAGAGAAAGAAGGAATTTCTGTCAAAGATCTCTGTGTAAAAGACTTGAAACTTATACAGCATAAAGTAGTAGTAACTGATTCAAGAGCTCTTTGTCATAGAAAAAAAAAGAAATAAAATACTTTTGTATATCGCCCCAGATAAGGACTAAAATAAGTTTCAGAAAAATATAAACCCTGTAAGACATGCAGCAGCTGTATGGAGCTGTATATTGTTGGAGGACAGAGGAAACTTCTTAATATATTGATATCATAAAGATAGTTTGGTTTCCATGTTTCTGGAGACAGAGAATTTGTTTTGAAATAACTTGCACACATTTTCCCAGCAACGCAGTGAAAACACACATCCACTACGGATGATGTAATGTCTGGACAGGAAACCTGTCTTATGTAGGGGACTAAAACCATTTAATTGGTTTAGTTTTTAATATGACTTTGTGACACCTATCCCAGATCACCGTAGAACTCTGACAGGATCTCCTGCTGCACCTGATCAGAAATGATCTCAGATATCACATCAGCAGATCATCTGACGATCTCACAGGGGAGAGCAGATTTTGACTCATAATTTAATGTCAGATCAATAATGCTGGACTCTCATCTCATCTTTCTTTAGAAAGTTTAAAACCATTTAATCTCCATGTATGTTAATTTTTCTAAAAGATTACCAAATGAATACTTATTATTTTGATTAAATAAAAGTAAAGAATGACTGAGATGCTGAGATACTGCAGCATCTGCAGAAATTATGCAGTTTTTCCTGTTCCAGTGCTTGGTTTTGTGCATACGCCTGGAAAATTTGTGCTTGAATTGACACTTTTTTTGGTTGATAAATGAGGCCACTGGTCCGGCCCCTCTGTCAAATTTTGGAACCCACTGTGGCCCACGAGTCACAAGGTTTGCCCACCCCTGAGCTACACCAATGGAACGACCTACCTTTACACATTTCAGAGGCCTCTTCACCTGCTGTTTTTAAATCTTCTCTTTTTCTTCTCTTTGGCCTTTAATTCAGTTTGTGATGTTGGCTTTTAGTATTTTCCAATTTATCCAGTTTTTAGTTTATGTTCATTCATTTTCTATACCGCTTAGTCCAGGTCAGGGTCAGGGGTGCTGGAGCCTTTCCCAGCAATAAGCAATTAAGAAGCAGGACACACACTGGAGAGGTTGCCAGTCTATCCAACACGGAGACAGAAACAACCATTTGTGCTTGCACTCACTCCTAGGGAGAATTTAGAGACCAATTAACTTATCATTCATGTCTTTGGACAGTGTGAGGAAGCTGGCATACACGAAGAGAACCCAAACGTACATCGGGAGAACATGCAAACAGAAAGGTCACAGTTTAATCTCCTTCCCAGGCGAGGCTGAAACCACCAACCTTTATGCTGTGAGGCAGCGGTGCTAACCACTAAACACTTGTTTTCAAGTGATATATAAATCAAGTAGATTAGAAGTGCCATTTAAAATATGTCTTCTCCCAAATGATGCTCTTGCACCTATCAGACAAAACAGTTTTAAAGACAGTTCTCACTTCAGACAGAGCTGCTTGTCTGTTCAGAGACATCATAGTAAAAACATGGTGGCACCATTGTGCCAGCTGCTATGTGAGCCTACGTTAGTTAAAGAAAAAAAATTCTTCTAGAAGAATTCAGCAGCTGCCCCAAGACTGTGTGTGCCCTACCTATCACTTCAGAGGCACACAGCCTTTAATGATCTTATTCGAAACTTGAAAACTTTTCTTTTAAAAAAAGCATTCTGCTAAATAGCATTTTATCGACCCCTTTTTCAAAATAAGTTTTGCATCTTTCATTATTGTTTGGGATATACATTTCTTTTAAAGTTTCAGAAATGTTTTTAGTGAAACTTGATTACTTGATGAATTAAAATTTTTATTCTCTCTCTGTTATTTTTTGTTTTTACCACAGTTCTCTGTGGCACTTTGAGATTCCCTGCAATATAAAGTGCAATTCAAATAAAATGTACTACTACTACTGCTACTACTATTACTACTACTACCTACTACTACTAATAATAATAATAATAATAATAATAAAAATAAATATAATAATAATAATTGTTGGAAACTAATAGAAACTATTGTTAATGATACAACATTGTTCTGTCACTGACTTTTGATACACGTTTCCCTTTTGAAGTTTTCATCTCACTGCCCGAAAACTACATTTGCATGTCAACGAAAGGCACACTTGAAAAAAACATAAGTGAGAACACCTGCGGATATGGCTTAAAATTGACAGTAAGAACACATGAACAAAAAGAGAAAAGACTGACCAATTTAATATGTCGACAGCACAGCTACCAGTTAAAAAATAATTACCTTCCCTAATTTTCTGAAAAAGTCGTGCTTGTGGTCCAGCTCAGTCTGTAGGACACAGTGTAATGCCATCCCTTTGTGTTGTCAAAGTTACAGGCTTATCCCCGGGGAATGATGGGCAGTTTTTGGACCCATTAATACAAAACGCCAGGGCATGCAGGGGAAAAGGATTTTATCTTGTTGTTATCTTTTTTTTTTCCTTTTAAATAATAATAACAAAAAATGATTGAAAACCCTTGTGTAAAATCTTCGATACTTAACATGGTCCCATATAAATCTCTGATCCGACTTTACCAACCATGGCGTAAGACATAAACTGGCAACTCAAGGATTTGCAGCTAAGCTATTGAGGAAGAGACTAGTGAGACTGGGGGAAAACGAGAAAGTCAGACAGGCAACATCAAGAAAAACCAGAATGCTGCTGATCACTGCACTACAAACATGGTTTTGCTCCAAGTAAACCTGCCAGAAAGCCGCTGAAAGGCTATGAATGCCACTAATTAGTCTAAGTAACATCACAGGTCTCCACATCAAAGAAAGTATCTTTACTTTCATTTTGCTAGCAGCACATGGGATACTGTGTGGAAGGCTTGGGTTTTCTTTTTCTTCTTCTTTGCTGAGATAGAAAGGGAAACAAGCACCTATTGACACATTTAAGCTCACACATACAAAGAGGAAATGCAGGCAGACATCACTTATTTTGGCAACGTGATATCAATTTTTTAAATTATGGATGCATGACATGGCTTCTCAACCAAGGTACTGCGTGCTAATTAAATAATTACTGAGCTTCTGGGTGGTAAACAAAAAATACTAGGAAGAGCATCTGTTTTGGGATCATTTTTTCTCATCCTGTATAAGTAATATTTAAAGATTCCATGTAAAAAAACAACATATGTTCTTTCTAGGAACAATGTTTATCACATATCGTTAAAATTTCCCATCGTTTTTTTTTTTTTTTTACCTGCATCCTCATCCACCACGAAACTCCCTTTGCTGCAAGTTTCCTCTCGGCTGGAGGCCACAAATACACTATTAAAACCTCAACATTTATAGTGCAGTACTTGCATGATAAAAAGCACTTTATACAGTGTCATAGAAGCTGCATACCTGAACATGATGTCCACGTTAAGCATATTTGAGCATTGACATGAAAGTGTCAAACTGGTGTCACTCTGAAGTGCTCATAACTGTTTTCCCTCGATAGACCTCATAATTTATGGGCTCAGTGATTGATGAATATCCATAAAATATCTCCATAGATGCTAGCAGACTGTTACAGAGGCAGGCTACATCAAGATTAATCTACCAGTCTATCAATAACTCATGACCTTCCAACTGTGTTCAGACCTGAGCTATTGTATTATGCTGACTTTTATATCAAGTGACACAAAACAAACCAAATGTGATATAAGTTTGTGAGGTTTGTCTTCTTTTATTAATTATTAAAAGGGAAGAAAATCAAAATGGCTCGTTCATGTAATTACAGTTGAAAAGGAACACAGGACAAACAAAGCGGACACAGTGCTGCAGTTGTGTTTTTCAGGCTGAGGCTGCTAAGCTTTAGCTTTACAACATAATATTTGTTGTTGTAGCTGCTTTGTTTTTACTCAATTAAAAACCAGACGCATTTTTTATTTATTTTTTGGAAGTAATGTTGTGAAGTAATTTTCTCACTTGAATCAAACATGCTGAGACTGGAGAATCAGTGTAGGAGCCGCTGCCTAGAAATTTATTGAGGAGAAAAAACGAGTATAGGTATATGAATTCATGCAGAGGGGCGACGGAAGCAGCAAAGCATCAGTAGGGAACAGAAACAGGTTGTGCAACAAGTTCAGTGCTCAAAGGAAAAACTTGCAGGCTTTAAATCTGCTTAATTAAGGAACTTTCAAAGAACTTCTCAGCTCAATTTCAGCATTTTTAAGTTTTACTTACTGTGATGATAAACAGTTGAAAGTAGCAGAGAATAGGAACTTTCCAGAAAGTCAAAAACTCACACAGTTATTTATATCAAGACCCCCAGCTGCAAGGCTCGATATATCTGAGGGTGAAATGATGCAGATTCTCTCTGGACTCGGTTGTTAGTAGCAGATATGGCTGGTTATATGTGTGTCTAACCTCTGGTGGCTTTTGTCAAAGGGGATTAAAAACATAAATATGGCGAGGGAATCCAATAACCGTGTGCAGTGAAGGGGGTATATGCATCATCTACACCTCGCAAACACGGAATGTCAGCAAGCATAGCTGCAGCTGTAACCTTGACAATGACAATAATGCCTATTAAAATGGAAATAATGATAGCTTGCCCAAAGGGATTACCACGTCTGATCTGTCTGTGCAACCACGTAGCACTCTCAAGTGGCTTGAATCACAAACCTTATTATGGTATGATCACAGCACTGCCACAACATGAGATGAATTACCTCATAAAGGTAGTTAACAGAGGAGCATTTTCACTTCCAACAAAGGCAAAGTATGAAAACACAAGGCACAGAGGGAGCTGCACTGAAGCCTCATACGGTACATAGAGGGATGAATGTCTGAAGCGACCAGCTGATTTATCATAAGTTTGGTACGCTGCATAAAAATACATCCGCGTCTATCTAAATAGGGTCAGCTCACCTGTCTGTTAGCGGCAGTAATAACTTGATGCTCTAAGTGTTTTAATGTTCATTGTGGATCAATGTTGGGGGAGCTTTTCCTTTTTTGATTTCTAATAAATATGGATGCTTCCCCCATACACAAGTTGTCTGAAATTGCTGTTCGGCCACTTTTGCCTGGAGGTGTGCTTTATGCCTTTCTGGTGGGTTAATCATAAAAACAGCAGCTCTGCAATGTGCATTAAACCGAATCCTTTCTCTCTATACTTAAAATATTCATGCTTTTGCTGGCACATGCAACTTGCTCTGCAATTAACAAGCCACTTATTGATTATGATTGTGGAAACCTAAACTGATGATATGTGTGCATGTGTGTGTCATTTAGCAGATGCTAACGAACGACTTCTGCACATCCTGCAGTGAATAAAATTCCTGCATCAGTTTCTGTGGCTTTTCAGCTGCTGATCACCATAGTGTACAGTAAGGATGCAAATAAAGCCAGTGGCCAAATATAGGTCTGCAGGGACAGAACTGTGAATGCCTGACAGTGGATACAGAGAGTTCTTGGCAGAGTCTGTGTTCAAATCAATACAAATGAAGATGTCTTTTTGAAATAGGGCAGCAAGCTACTGCTTCTTCCTGTTTTGGCTCTGCTAGCAGATCAATGTGACAGGATCATGAGCAAGGCAGGTCTATAAACACAAGTCACATAAACATAAAAAACTGATATTGGCTCAATTCTATGGCAGAGATCTGTTTGTTAAACTGAGCTACTGTGTAACTTTTTACCTAAATATTGGCTTAATGTAAGGATTGATCCTTACTCACATTACGCGGGGTCTACCTTCTTCAGAAACTAAGTATTGTAACTTTACCGTCTCTCATGGGAACATGTGACCTGGAGTATTTTGCTTTAAGGCCCTCCCTCTATAACACAGAGGGCTTGGCTTTGTGCTGCATTTTCAAGTTTTGTCATGGCTGAACAAACTAAAATGAGCCCTGTCCTGTGGACTGTGGGAAGTTACAGGTTTAGTGCCCCTAGTGGCCAAAAGTACAAACTCCCAGAAAGCTGCAGGTCTAATGAAAATCTCAGCAGTTTTAAATCAGTGTAAAAAACGTTTCTATTTGCAGACTTTTATGAAAAGAAGGGATATTGTCCCTTAGTGTTTCTTTCTTTTTTTGTTTATTATTTTGCTATTTGACTGTGTCTGAATTATTCTTAATGCTTTCTACACCCCGCTGTAATTTTTCTAATGATTTATGTAAAGCACCTTGAATTGCTGTGTACATGATATGTACTATACAAATACACTTACTTTGCCTTTATAGATTGAACATGTTTTGCTCCCTTACTTTATTCGCCATGGTTTTGAGCCGGACACTACAGGGACAAATATGTTCACACAGTCGTAACTTTGGAGACTGTTTTATTTTAAAGGCCATTATGGGTCTCTTACTGTCTGGTTCCTTTTGTCACCATTTACGATGCAAGCACAATATACAGTTGTGGTCTGCAGCCATTAAATATATCCTGGCTTTTTCTTCTTTGTTCCTTTGGCTGTTTGCATGTATTACCCCTACAATTTCTGGTACAGCTCCATTTGCTTAGTTTGAGTATGCATTATGTATGCATATTTCACATTGAGAATAAGCAAGTCCTTTTTTTCACTATTCTCTTCTCATTGTCGTCTGTATGATCCAGTGCTGATTACGCTTTTAAAAGTGCGGTTGGACTACTGACATACATTTTACGACATCACAATGTTACACTCATAAGACTATGCATGCTTGGATATGTAAAAAACATGAGCTGGGCCCATTCCATCATTGGCCTTTCTAAGACTCCAAATGATGGTGCTATAAAAAGTTTCTAAAAGGGGTTCGTGATAAGACTGAGAATTTCCACTTGGATCTGCAGAGCACCATCTACAGTCTCAAAAAGGGGATGTCAACTTGTTTGTTCCAACAAAAATATTAGAAAAGATGTTTGCAGCTTGCTGGGTGAGGCTTTTGGTGCAAGAGCAATCAGGACTCATACATTAGCACAGGCTAGACTGTTAGAGCTAGCTAGGGGGACAGGACAACAAAAGACAGACCGAGTGAGGCAGTACATCTGGCTGTGAGAGACCGCAACTGGGCCAAGAGGTATGCTACTTGAGAAATGGAAACCAGTATTTAAATTAGAAAAGTGATAGAAAGTGAACATATTATGATTCTGAAACTTTCACTTCTATACAACTTTGCAGAATTTAGCTCCCTCTACTTGAGGATTGGTATCTACTTCAAACAACTATCATCCTCGGTGCTAAACATGGAGAAGACAAAATTTAGCATCATCTTCTGAGTAGCAGAGCTACGGGTATGGCTAGCTGAGTTTAATTACTGATCCTCATTCAGTGAATGCCAAAAAAGCAGTAGTCATGCTGAAAGCTGTTTTAAGGCTAATAGACGTTTTTTCTTACATATATATATATTTATATATATATATATGTATGTATATATATATATGTATCATATATATATATATATATATATATATATACTATGAATACAATTAACAATAATAATTAATAATCATAGTTTTTATGTAAAAAATGGGCAAAACAATTGTGAATCAACAGTTATGGAAACTACCAAAAAATAGAAAGAATAATAAATAAAATATCATGAGGCATATTTGTCCCTGAACTTTTAGTAGTAGTAATATTTATTCAACAAGTAGATAAAAAGAAAAAAGAAAAAAATGCACACACAGAACATGTACATACGCATAGACAACATGCTTACAGTACATACACGTGCACATACAGTATACACGTAGGCCTATATACATACACACTTACCCATACATACATATAAAAAAAACATTATGAGGACAATCAGCTTGTTGAAACTTGATCAAGTAATGGCAATAGTCAGTGGTGGGTATGTCCTAAAATACCAGTATCTGACAGGATGAACCCACTTTGAGATTCTTTATCCTGAACACAAAGAAAAGCTGGTTGATTACTTTAGAAACAAAGACGTTTTAGTAGAGCTCTACTCACTTTTAGGTTGCCGTTTCTTGGTTTACAACACCCTATAAAGGAGATATTGATCATTCCTTTTGCCTCTGACATGGTTTAACAATAGTTAATGAATACAACATAATTGTAGATGAAAGGGCGGCCCTGCAGAAAAAATCTGGGAACCACTGATCTGGGGATAGGATACAAGAAATAAGCACACAAGCTTTTTCCTTTTGAACAGACTAATGTCTGATTCAGTAAAAAAATACTGTCACTGTATGCATTAATTGAGTATGGCAGGGCTAAATTAATGAAAATAGGAAGAATCTGTCAACTTTATACACCCTTGAGCCGGATTTCACTCCACCAGAGATCCAACGAACCACAACGGTTTTTACCATTCCTCTCTTGTGGTTAAGGAGACAGGTGGAGGGTTCAACTCCTGGTGTACAGCTACGCACACCACTGGAACGCCCTGCACACCCAACCAGGAACATCTGGCGCAAATGATTCACTGTGTAAAAGGAGAGGGAGAAAGTTGTATATGAAATTAAATGGAGTTGAAAAAATAAGTAGCAGAGAGACAAATCATGACTGCAGTTGGAAAAATAAGATGATAAGATGAGGTTAAGAAGAGATGGAAATATGTTCGATGGGGAACAGAATAACAGTTGCCATTTTATTCACATGTATTCATATGTAAGAATTCTGTTCCAAAAGATTTTGTTCAATGTATGAAACAGTGGAAAATATTCAGAATGAGACTGATGCTCCTCTGCAATCCTGTAGCATCTGATCACTCTCATCCAGCTGCAGCCGTCTGTGTGCCAAGTTGAGCCTATTTTTACCTGCCTTCCAAAAGCGGTATTCATAGAACCTATAAAAAAACAGCTCAATCAGTTGCACCTTTAATAAGTCAAACTGCCCCTCCAAATCTGATTTATTTGCATCTACTCCTCCCAGTATTTTGCGCCGTCTGGCAGAAACATCCAGATGCATATTCATTCAAGGCAAAAGCGCTTGTTGCGCTATTGTAACTGTTTAGCCCGTGCAATCTTGCAACAGGATTATGTGTTTGTGATCAACTCTGTGCCTGTTTTAAGTGGTGCAAATCTTTGATAAATCAAGGCCATAATCTTTTTCCACAAAGTGGAAAGACAGTTTCTGGGGTTAACAGACTTCACACCGAAGTCCTGACACCCGCCTGGGCAGATTTCCCCCAGGAGTTAAAGTAGGACTCTTCCTGTTTGGAAAACTGTACACATGATGTCCAGAGAGATTTGAGTTTGTACATCCTGCACAAAAGTAAACTTTCCCATGATGAAACCTCAATAAACAGATCCAGTAGCTGCCTAAGTTCAGGGTAGTTTTAATGATGTCACACGCCACAAAAAGTACATTGTACCATCGTACAAAATGTGTTGTTTTTTGAAGCATGAATTGCAAAAGATTTACAGTAGTGTTATTTATTAAATAAACATTTTCAAAGCCTTTTACTTACGTGTCTGTTAAACATTTTAAAAACAGTTTAGAACAGTGTATTGTGGAATATTTAACCTTGTAATCAAATGAGACTCGGAATAATATCTGCCAAAATTTAACTCAATTGCTATTATGAACATATTGATTTCATGGATAATAAATACTGTTTAGCTCGATTCCGGCTGATTTTAAAACTCTTAGGCTAGTTTTAAACACTAGAAAAAAAAAAGTTATGAATTTCTCAGATCACACTCAGCCACCTGTTCCTAACATTTCCACATCTAAGGGAGAGTGCATTAAAAAGGTGGCTTCATATAAATATCTTGGTGTCTGGCTTGATTCTAGACTTTTACACCTCATTTGGATAAACGTGTCAAAAAACTTAAATTAGCATTTTGTTTTAGAAGCAAGCAGTATTTTAACTTCCCTGCCAATAGGAAAATTGCCATGGCCCCCTTTCTTCCTGTCATTGATTATATTTGAATGCTTTAGCTTCATCCCTTATTGCTTTAGACACTATCATGATGCCTTGCATATCATACTGAACGCCAAATCTCTCAGCCACTACTAATCATATGAACGGTCTGGCCTCATGTCACCTTATTATCTGACATGGCACCACTGGCATATATTTACCGTGTTTACAAACCAATCTAAGGACTTTTTAAGTTAGGCCTACTTACAGTCTGCACTCTGAAGTCCTTTTTGTTGCTCTCAGTCCCAGACTGCTTTTTGTCATCACACCCCTTAGTCCTGGAACTTGCTCCAGAAAACCCTTCAGCTGTCTGATGTTTTTTCCTTGGGATATTTTTAATGTTTGCTGCAGTACTGTATATAAAAGCAGAAGTCTGTAACTAGTTTAATTTGCTCTGTGTGTATGTCATATATTTATGCCTTTTTTTTTTATGTATATATGTTGTACCTTAGTGTTTTGTTAACTGTTGTTGCTGCCATCATGGCCAGCCCTCCCATGTAAAAGAGATGTTAATCTCAATGCTAGAAAAGGTAGAAAAAAAGAAGGAATATAAAGTCAAAGTCACATATAATGTATAATGTTTTTGTAATGATATTTTGTATTATTCAATTTGTGGTCATTTTGAATTTCTGTTTTTCTCTTCATGGCTGTTATACATGTCTTGACACCTCTTGCGCATTATTACACTGGTGATACATAGTGTAAAGAAGAAAAAAAAGCCTCTGCCATATTTTAGACAGCCTTCTTCCGGTAAATGTCCACCAGTCTTTGCTGTTTGTTCCGAGTTACAAACCAAGTTTGCGTCCCTGTGTTGCTCACTTCTTGCCTTGCCCATTATGGGCCATCTTCAGCTTTTGGTAAACTGGACATCAGCCCATGCTCGGAAACTTGTCAAAGTGTCTGGATTCTTTATTAGTGCTTTAACAGGGAGTTTTTCACTGTGCTGAATTCAAGCTGTTCTTCTGGATTACTCCTCCAGCTTTTCATCACAGCATCTTTGTCAGCATCTGTCATGCCACTGGGAAAGCACTCTACACCCAGAAGAATGCTGAAAGGAACCTGCAGTTTCAACATCATCTTCACATGTGATCAAGCTGTCACCCCAGAGGCCTCTTCCAACTATCACTCTCCCTCTGACTTCTGTTCAAAAAATCTAGCCCCCCCTTCTGGGTCCTCAGTGTTGCCTACTAATCCCACATTTGTTGGATAGGTTCCAATAAAACTGTCTTATGTTTTTTTCTCCATATTTTCTGTAGTATTTTTAGCTTGCTCCACTACTCCTAGACTGAATTTGCAGTAAAATAAGTTTAACAAAAAAAAAAAATTATTGTGCAGTCAGGGTGCATGCCTTTTACTTTTTGTCAGCTAGTTCTAATTGATAATAAAATAACTGTCAAAGTTGTACATTTATGCAAATCAGAGAAAAAAATTTGAGAAAACCTAGTATTGTTCTCTGCCCATTTTGCTGACCTTTTCAGTGTTGGTTTGGCTGTACAAAAAAAAAAGAAATGGCACATGAAACCTTAGACCTTTTCCAAATATCAGCCACAACAAAGAATCTGTGCCTACTCAGGAAGTCAGTTTGCCAGTAGTTATACAAATATTATATAATGAAGGAAACTGGAAGATCACAAAGACTGACATAGTGGGTTCCGATGGGTCGCGGTTATCTGTTGGCCCTCCTGTGAATAAGTGCTGCTTATTCATAGAAATAAAGACAACAAATAAGATGGACAATAATGTCTGACATGCTAAGTAAAAGCAAGGAGCACAACTGGATAAGAAGCCCCCATTTACAGCGGCTACAACACTGCAGGACAACCTGCCTGGGATCCATTGCTGCTGTAAGTGTCATTCTCTGCTCTCACAAGAGCCCCAACATTCTTCTTTTTTTGTAAATGTTATCCATTGACTTTTTACTTTTTTTTTTTTGTTTTACTTGTCCTGTCGAGCATCATTTCACGCAGAATCAGACAGACCCACATACCCATTTTGTGTCTCCTATTTGAGTTGTTTGGTGACATTTTTATATATAATATTTTTCAGATATATTTTTTGCTCATTCTTCTGGTCCAGGGATTAACCAACTCCAGTCCTCAAGGACTACTATTCTGTTTCTCTGGTGCAACAAGCTTGATTCAAATGAAATATGCTTCTCAAACAGTTTGTTATCAAGTTCTGCACCAGCCTGTAAATAACCCATTGATTTGGGTCCTGCTCTGGTCAGACAAGTCACAAACTGCAGTGACATTAATCAATGCTCCAATCTAGTCCTTTGCTAGATTTGTGCTTATACTTTAAGTAGACGCTAATTAATATGTTATAAAAGCAAGCGTCCCAGATTAAATGATAAAGCTTAATCTAATCTATATCTTAAAACAAGTAGTAGTGACAAATGAAAGAAATAGAGTTACAAATTCCCCAATAAAAGCTTCCCACATGTAAAAACACGCTAGAAGTTATGTTCCAATCAGTGATACAAAATTAGGTAGAACATAAGGTCTAAATTAATGTCCCCTATGATAGATTGGCAACCTGTCCAGGGTGTACCCTGCCTTTCACCTGGTAATTACTGGAATAAGCTCCTGCCCCCACAACCCTGAACTGGACAAAGCAGTAAAGAAAAAGAATAAATGAATGAATTACAGTGAAAAAGTTTTTGAAAATTCTAATAATGCGGACATTTTGTGCATTGACGAATTCTTGTTTGGATAACCTGGACACTATTTGCTGAAACACTGACAATATGGCTGCCACTGCATTACAGGGATCCACAGAGCCAAATTAAAACAGTTTACAATTCACAAGATGTTTAATTGCAGAGCTAATCCTCAGGAAAAAGTGTTTTACTAAATGGCTATACAGAGAAGTGGTCTCTTCGAAGAACAGAAGGAAGGACACACTTTTTTCATCTGATTGTAATAGGATACTGAAAATGTTTACTAATAAAGATGGTTTTCTTAATAGCTTGAGAAAAACATACAATACTAAGATTCTGCATAAAAGATCCTCTTTTTAAGCTGTTGTCAGCTACAGACAAGAAATACTCTATCAAGCTGCAGGGAATTGTAATACTCCCACACAGACTGCACAGTATTGAATAACAGCCTGATTTAAGTGCCCATCACTGTCCTAATTGGTTTCCTCTGGCTCCATGTCTACTCTATTTTCTCTGGCTCCCTCTAACATTTGGACCATGCCGTTCTCGTTCTTCCTGAGAGATTGGGCACATCTCCTTCTGTCCTATTTCTTATAATGTTTTACTGTTTGGCCTTTTGTTTTACTGACTTGGCCTCCATCCACAATGACTATTAAAGGCTGGGCCAGGTAGCGCTTCCATTGATCGGTCTTCATTCTGCCACTTTTTAATATAGATAAGCATTAACCAATTCTTACAGGGACATATCTTATTTTGATGTCGAGTTAAATCACCTCTAGTTAATATCCAGATAAAGAACTGCAACTTCTGCTCAAAAATCTGATACTGATACTGACACTAATAGTGTACAATTCCCAAAATACCAGGCTCACAGCTATGGGTTTATCGATTAACTGGATATAAACCAACCAACCACAGAATCTATCAACTTTCTCTTCATGTCCTTTCCAAAAACTCAGCCCTACGCAATTCCCATCAGTTTCAAAGTGCCTTCAAGACACAGTTACCTTCACAGCTACAGGTACCTTCACAAGTTCCCCTTGTTAAAATGTTGGGAATAAATACTAGTTTATTAAAGGAATACTCCGCCCTCAGAATGATGTGCCTTCATTTGTTTACTCACCCTCATGCCGATTGAGACGTTGGAACACTTTCTTGATATTCATCATGTAGCCGGAGATATCGAGAAGTTTACATCTTAGTTCCCTGCGGCCAGGAAGTAAACAGGCTAACGGTTTGGGCCATGGTTTAGGCTCCAAAAATATACTAAATGATGCCGTTGCGAGTAAATTATGGACGCTTCCCACACAGGACCTGCGGACTGCATTGGACGAGCAGTATGGAGGAATATTGACAAGTTTTTTTGGACTTTTTTCACCGGGCTCTATTTAGCATCGTTGTAGCCGCAGGGAAATAAGATGTAAACTTCCTGATATCTCCGGCTACATGATGAATATCAAGAAAGTGTTCCAACGTCTCAATCAGCATGAGTGTGAGTAAACAAATGAAGGCACATCATTCTGAGGGCGGAGTATTCCTTTAACATGTTGATCCAAATATCAATACTAACACAACCAATTCTATCCTGGATTTTAACTTATCAATAATGTAAAGGAAAAAAAATTAATATATCATGAACATTCAGTCAGATTTGGAAATATGATGATGGATCCATCTCAGTTATTTGAAAGTATTTACTTGGTATTGAATTAATACTTAATCTTTTAGTATCACACTGTTATGGCAGTTCGCTGGAGGGACCCCAAAATATGGACACAGAACAAGGTGGTAAAAGTAGGAGGATTTTTAATGTCCGAGGAGTGGCAGTAGGCAGCTGGAGGATGAGGTGAGAT
>JAVQJG010031727.1:0-18713 GCA_036024015.1 Craterocephalus amniculus
AGGGAAACTGTGCGCCAACAAAATGTGTAATACATAAGTTGGTGAACAGTACAAAACGCAGCTATTTCACAAAAAGGCCTCTGAAATTGTAGCATACCTACGTCTAATTTTCTCATTCCTGAAACCACGTGACTACGGATTGTTTTCCCCCAGCGCTTGACCATAAAATATGATGGACATTCCTTCTATCAAATGCTTCGATTAGGGTTTTATTAAATTTTTAATGTAATCTTGTTTGAAAAATGCAACAGGAGTAATAATCTCGTACACAGACGTGAATTTGTGGCCTAATGCAGCCAGTTTGATCCGTGACGAGATACCAGTCCCTTAATAGCGTCCATAGCAATGCACATAGCAACAACGGAGAACGTAGTATTCCAACATTTCATTGAGAAATCTGAAATAATGTATTCCGAAACAAAGAAACTACGAATTTTCTAGATAAACTGAATGGATACTGTGAAAATAAGGTGTAGATTGGTCGCTAGAAAAGTCATCAAAACGAAGGTAAAGGCACAATCAACATTAAAATATTGCAATTTTGCCCGAAACGGGAAGGAAGGTCTGCCATGATTAAATTCATGCCTGGGAAAATCTCGACAGTCACGTGATCTAAAGTATGTCCATAGAAATGAATGAGAAAAATAAACGTAGCAATACTACAATTTCAGAGGCGTTTTTGTGAAATGATTACGTTTTACACGGTGGACCAACGTAGGTATTACTCGTTTTTGATTGAGACTGGGTTGGGTATCGTCAGTACCAATACTCTTTAATAGGGCTGTCAAATTTAAATCATTAAAGCCAAAGGTTTATGAACCTTGTCAACACAAAGAAACCAAAGTTATTACTCACATCACAAAAATCTGAATTTGGCATTATCTGAGTGAAAAGAGTTGATTTTGGTCATAAAGGTGTGCCTTGTTACGGTGGTGTACCAATTCCACCAAAAACCCCTTCATCATCCTTATATATGAAGATTTCGGCCATTTTCAAGCCTTGCATTAAAACACAATCACACTAGTATTGCTTGATATCGATTCCGGCACTGGTATCGATATAATCAGATTGAATCGATCTGCCCACCACTATGATCCACTATTCTCTATCAGTTAGTAGCTTCTACATGGAGTTTAGTCATAAACCCTGAAGCAACAGAAATCTCGAAGCCCAATCAGATACCGGAAATTTAAAACCAGACATAAAACATTATGTCCATTTTTTTCAATTATTTATGTATTTATCTGTATCTTGGTTAAGTGTACAGTGGATGCATCCATCAGAGTCAAATTTACAATTTAAAGGTTCCCTAATCTGCCTCTTGTTAACATTTGGTTAGACTTGCACAGAGCTTGTTTCCCGCGACACATCCTGTCTAATTGATTTCACTGTTAAATCTGCAGTAATTACTGAGGCTATTGTAGAGGAAACTGTCCCATATGTGACCACAGTTGATGTTTGTGTATTGTTTTAATTGATGTACTCGGGTACAAACTTTACTCTTTTTTTTTCCTTTGGACTGTTTTTGAGCAGTGCATTCTCAAAATGCCGCTTTACCTCTCTTACTGTGGATTAATGGACATTTTCAGTCAAGCTCTGATCCACATCACTTAAATCTCACTTTGTTTTTAATTCAAAGTAAAAGCCAGAAACATAGAAACACTAATGTGACCGTTTCCAATCACGTTTGCTATGATTTATTTTTTTAAATGAGAACGAGCCGTGTCTCAACAGACTCTGAAAATAACACTGACATTTTAAAAAAAGTGTTCTGGCAAATGAAGCGATAAAGCCACACTGTGCTGGGGAGAGGTATACGGCTGGGGGTAGGAGGGTGGGTGTTGGGGGGGCAGCTGCTCCTGGCTGTTTCCATGTTGTTATGAAGCATGGCCTAAATGGATGAGCTCTCAGAAATATGATGCTCTTTACTCTGGGCGGCTGACAAGCTCACACATTTGCCTATAATCATAATAATGAATACCCCCGCAGGTATCATTATTCTTCTTTCATTTCTTGTTCGTAGAAACAAATGCTCCAGTAATAGGCCTGTAATGTGTGTTCCAGTGAGCTGGTTGTGTGTTTTCCTCAGCTGCAACAGACATCTGTAGATTATTAAGAGATAACAGACAAATTAGTGATTATTTAAAACCAATTGCTGCTAATTCTCATTTGCTTTCTGAGCCCCAGCAGAGCAAAGCAGATGAGTCTGCGTCTACCTTCCCAACCCAGCAGGATTGAATCATCACTCTATGGATTTCTCTGTTAAATGTCACTTACAGTATTTTTCACCAAGTGGGTCGAAAAACAAACCCCAAACCACCGATAACAATGTGACTCATCTATATAAGCAACTTAAATCAACTATAAAAATGCCAACAGTTTTATCAGCGGTGCCGGCTTCCTGGCTGCTGGAGCCTGTTCAGACCAATCAGAGTGCATCATTAAACAGGTCAAATGAATGAAAGTCGTTTCAGCCGGGGGCCTGGGGCTTTTAGTCTGAGGTCAGGTGTAATTCCTGAAAAAGGCTGGCAAGGAAAGCTAAAGGGCACATTTTAAGGGTGAAACAAGTTTGGATGTTTATGGATTATTTTCCAAAGGCTAATGTAGGAGAAGTTGCTCCAGACTCCAGAGTCAGCTTTGCTTTGGACCATGAATTGTCGGGTAGGATTGATTTTTCTTCTCGCTTTGCCATCATGCAACCAAACCATTTCAGAGGGTGAGGGTTATGCATCTCCTCTGTCAGGAACTTTTTAATGGTGCTATAATGATTGATCAGACCCCTGACGCTGCTTTGTGGTTTCACTTTCACCCTCTGTCTATGCATTAGGTTAATGCATCCTGTCATTAAAGCAACACTACGTCAGTTTCTGACCTTTAAACTCTCTGCTTCTGACTCATGTTGATGGCACACATGTGCATTCTTAGAGCTGACATGACAATGCAGCATCCCGAGGCCGATAAGATGGTGCATCATGTGACAGCTGTGCACATGCTCTATGGCACACGCCAACAACTGGATGTCAACACAGCAACAGTGATCTCAGAGAAGCTGCCCTCACTGTGGGAGGGGCTATAATGTCATTTCCAAACAAAACAAGAAACAAGAAACTGCACTATAAACAGAAGGCATCAGACTCCACAAGTTTCAGTTTGCGTTAGATGGGAGATCATTAGAAAAGGCTGATGGGGTGAGTTGTAGGAGTCTGGAAAATCTGCAGTTTCTGAAGGACAGATGCATTAAATGTCCTCAACAGTCCAGCCTGGTGATGGAGGGGCTTTGTTTTGGGCTTGTTTTGTAGCTACAGGACCTGGCATTAATGAACCATAAACTCTTCTCTATACCAAAGTACAGTTAAATGTGAGGCTTTCATGTCTTTATTTGCTTCAGAAAACTTCATCAGTGATTAATCTAACGCTTTACTGAAGGACAAGTGGGACAGAATCCCTTCATGACAATGAGAGACTAATCAGACCTGAGTGTAGTAGACTGGTTTAGTCCGGTTTTTACAGCATGTGGATAGCCAAACTTTCCTTTAACAGCTACAGAGAGATTTATTTTGCACTAGTGAATGAAGTGTAAGACCAGCCAATCATCTGATCCATTATTTCACCATTTATCATTAAATATTTATAGTTTCTGACCTTTTACCTGCTGAATATAACTGCCCTGTGAAACATGCAAATCATCCTTTAAATAAGCTTTATATTACCTCAACATCAGCTCCAACAATCTTTTTTTCTCTTCATTTCACATGTACAGAGCTTTTACTAAGACAAAATAATATTTACTTGGCTGTATTTGCCCAGTTGATCCTCTTTGTGATTGAAATTCCATCATCTTCTTCTCTGGCCTAGTTTCTCAAGTTCAGATAAAAAATTCCATCTCATATTGATCCATGGGCTTTCCAGCTCAGCAAACTATTCTTCTCTTCTGCTTTGTTTTCAGGCTTTTTGATCAAAACCACAAATGTATTTTCTGATGGGTTCTGCCATTCAAACTCAGCAAGTCAGCAACCCTAAATTTCTCCACTATCACTTTTTATTCAACAGTTCAAGTTCAATTAAATATTATAAATGAATTAGGAATTTATGATATAAAAGCCCAGCAGGCTGTGTTTTATCCAGAGGTGGTTAAAAATTTCTCTCTACACGTCGAAGCTGTCAGCGTGTTGATAGAGTGAAGCAGCAGAAGCTGGAAAATCACCCAGTAAACCCGACCATGTTCCCACAAACTGCTCATTCATCTGAGTAGATTTTATTCCACAAGGTTTATTAGAATGTGTTGAAAAAAACTATTTATTTTATGTTGATTTTAACAAGCAAAACTGTAAAAATGTTTTGGATTTCATCAAGTAGCTCAATGTCACACGGAGCATGACCTAAAATTAATTAAATCTCTACATAATCGCTGGAAATTAACTTCTTAACTTAGCTTCTTAACTTCTCTAAGTGATTCTTGTCTGACCCATCTGGTCTAGTTTGGGTCTATTAGGCTTTCAATTTATTATATTTGGTGTTTGTATTGTTAATTATTTAGAGGATTGCTTTAGTCTATTAGATTTTCTTTGCTGTAATTAGTAATTAGTGGTGCTGTTTTGATAAGTTAGTGCGGTCAGTTAGCATCATCTGTCATAGCATCTTGTTTTTAGGAATAGTTACTGAATATTTAGATTAAATGATCAAATATTTACTGAATATTTAGACAAATTAACATTTTTCTAATCATTCTGAGTAAATCATATTTACTAGCGATGTAACATTACATCTGTTAACATCAGTGTATCGATCATACGGTCAATATTAATCGATATGAATACAAAATACAAAAAAATTGATGCACTAAACCATCAAGAGCACTTTTTTCTAGAAAATGGCAGAATTTTAAGTTCCTCATTTGTCTTTGTTATAAGCACAGATTTATTTAATTTAAATTTAATAACTGAACTAACCTATGTCAGGAATAAAAAATTATTATTCAAGATTCTGTTTTTTTATGATTTGGAAATAGATGGAAGTGACTGTTTAAGGAATTGTGGCTGAATGTGAGATATCAGCAAACACTGAATCTCTATCCATTAAATCGCTAAAATATTGTATAATGATCTTACACCTAATATATACTCAGGTATTTATTATTCAGATTATATTCAGATTATAATTAGAGATGGGGGAGGGGAATACGTGTGTTTTTTAATAATTGTTAGTTGTTCTTTTCAATTTGCAAACATTGTTTTTATCTACATTATATCAAATAAAACACGTTTACCTACGAATGTATGTAAAGTGCTTTAGGAATAAAATTATATTTGAGTTGAAATCAATAATGTAAACAAATAACTCAAGCATACCTGCATTAAGTTTCCACTAAAAGCTTTTTCTCTATCTTTAAAAAAGGTGTGGACAACTTTAAAGATCCTGCAAACGCCCAAGCTGTGTTTCCCACCATCTGTCAGACGTCCTTCACACACACATGAAACAGACTTTACGTGTTGGGAAGCACAGCTGGGAGATATTGGGGAGGCCAAACTTCAGCGTGATTGATCCTGACAGCCGGAGTGTGGAGCTCCACTCTGCCAGATCTAATCAAACAGCGCTTTAATTTGACGGGGAATGTGAACACGGGCCCCGTAGCTGCTGACATCCGTAATTACAGCAAGACAAAGAAACTGTTGTGAGAGGAAAAACTGGCAAGTGATTAGACAATTTTAGTTACCTGGTAGCTTTTTGCCTTCGTACAGTGAAGAGGAAAGCCGGTAGTTAATATGGAGACCGTGTGGGTGCATCATGTGATGGTTGCTCAGAATTTCTGTGGTTCTTACAAAAGCAGATGAATTACAATACTTCTTTTTACCCCTAGCAGTTTGTTTATAATGTAGTGACGTCAGTTGTATGAGTCATACTGACAATAAAAACACATTTAAATCTTAAACTTATAAAAACTACTATAAACATGCAGGGAAGAGTTTAGTGTTTCCCTGTAAGGAGATTATTTAGAAGCTGGTCCTACAGCTCCAGTATAAAAAAGACACCAAGTTATAAAAGAACAAGTTAGAATTCAGGGTCTGAGCAGGCGAAATATAACTTCAGAAGTGCAGAGATGTCGTTACTCAAGTACAGATACAGAGTTATAAAAGACTTCTGTAGACGTTAAAGCATCTACTCATGTAAGGGGACACAATGCCCCTTTAAGAAATGACTATAACTTTATATTTAATAGTGAATAAAGTTGGATTTCAATATTGAAAACTGTGTGATGCTCCAGTGTTGGCAGCTTCTTAAATATCTTTGGGTTACCAGAGTATCTGCTGTGTCCTCGCTGAACAGACTGGGACGTCATTTCTGTGATGCGCAGATGGAATAGAGTCCATGTAAACCAGGAGGAACAGTATGTTTATACTTCTTATCCAACCAGAATTAAAGTCCCTCTGTCCGGATGGAGGGATTTGTCTGGATGCTTTGGTTTTTCAATGATGATGAGCTGAAAGGAAATGGGACTAATGAGGCTATTTTCATAACTTAAGCCAGCCAGCATGTCCATGTTGGGCCTATAAGGTTATATTAGGGATGCAGATAAGGGACTCAGCTGCAGAAAAAAAAAAGATGCCGAATGCCCTCTCAGTATTACATAGCCCGGATACAAAAGAGAACCAAATTGAAACTTAAATGTAAATGAAACCCAAAGAAAAATGAAGAGTGCTTCTTGTGTCCCAGCATGCACCAGGCATGTTCATATTTGTTCAAGTTTTTTTTCTTTCACCAAAATAAACACAAGTTATGCAACAGTCAATTAAAATATTTCTCCTGTTTTTGGTGCTGAATAGAAAATATTTTTTCTCTGAAACAGATTTACTATGTTTAACGCATCTTTTTGAGTCATCTCTTTCTTTTCTAGATGAAGTTATGGTGGGTCATAGATACAACCTCGGCTACCAGCGGCCCTATAGATAATCCTGTCAAACTCAACAAAGTCTTCCCTCATGGGCTTCATTAGAAGTAGTGAACATTTCACAATCCTCTAATGGAAAGTCAGATGCAGTGTTCTCTAATGGATCACCATTATGATGTATCAAACCTCGCCTACATTCTCATTCAGTTGCTTCAGTAACAAATCAGCCCCCGGGGCTGCAGGCAAGTGTGTATTTATTTCCGCTGCAGCCTGTGTGTGTGTTTGTTTGTGCGTGAGTCCCCGCTACATTACCCCATGCATGCCTGGACGCAGGAAGACAAAGAAAAACAGTCTTCATGTGCTTAGTGCTCCCTCCATCGCTCTAACATTATCCGGCCATGACGTCCCACAACAAAGACAAATAGGAGTCCATATATTCTAAGATTTCTCTGTATTAAAGGGGAGTGTACATACGAGTATGTCTTTAAGGCATGACTTTAATAAAACTCCCCTCGAATAGCATCTTAAACAAGGAGTGCATCTTTCTTTCTCTGCATTCTTTATTCCACTTTAGTGTTCATATGATAATTATGCTTCCATGTGATGGTTTATTTTCAGCACAGAAGCAAAAAGGCTCAAATTTACCCAATGGAAATAAACCTGTTATATTCCTCCTCTCCGGCTTTGTCCCTATGCCTTCAGCACAGAAACTTAAGAGGTTCAAATAAATGTAAAACTTTGCAGGTGTGTTGCTGCTAATGAACCAGCCTGCTTGTGTATAATAAGCATCAGGTCACAACAACACATTTTCACACACACCAGTAAGAGAAAGTGCTTCAGAGCTGTGCAGCTTTAAACTAAATGCAGAAATCAACCTTTTGCTCTGCGCTTAACTGCTGCGTTTCATCAGTCTGCCATGCTCAGCTCATTTTCTGGATGTTACTTTGCTGTTGGCTGAGAGTGTAGGTGTTAGGAGGAAGAGTAGCAGCTCTATCGGAGCAGGAGCTTTTCTCCATTAGAAAGCGAGTCATGGCCCGAGATGGATAAAAAACAGCAAATGTGCTGCAAATGCTGCATATCTGTTCATATGTTAGTGAAGAAGTTTATACCTCTGACTCTTCTGTCACGGCTGCTGTCATGCTGCTTGGATTCTCAGGTGTTAGAATTTATTGGTATTTTAGATGCAGAAATAAACTCATCTTTGTTGGCCAACTGAATCAGTCTTCAAAGCTCACAAAGCTTCCAACTAAACCCCCAAAAATCCACTTTATATCATTTCCTGTTTACATTCAGTGACAGTTCAGAGGGAACTTTGTCAGCAAAACCACGTTCAAGGCAGAATCACCCCGTTAGCATCTGACCAAAGACAGGCAATAGATCCATCCATCCATCCGTCGGTCCGTCCGTCCATCCATCCATCCATCCATCCATCCATCCATCCATCCATCCATCCATCCCATATATCTCCCTAACTACTATCACGCTAGAAACATGGTGCAGCCTGGACAGGCTCCATCCATTTGTCCTTGTCCTTGTGGGACATTCCCCGTCCAGGAGGCACATCATGGTCTCAGATTTTGAGGCTCTGATTCTCATCCCGACCCATTAACACTGGTCTGAGAATCGCTCCAGTGAGAGCTGGAGATCACGGCCTGACGAAACCAACAGAACCAGATCATCTGCCAAAGCAGAGACCCGATTCTGAACCCCCATGCCCCCGCCAAAACCATGAAGAGGGTGTAGAGCTGGTTCATCGTTCCACAACCAGGAGGAAAACCACACTGCTCCCCGATTCAAGGCTTGACTATCTTACCTTACCAGTAATTAATCTAATAAGATATGTTTAATTGTCATTGCAGGCTCCATGAAATGTTGGTAGCACAGATTTCTAGATGCTAAATAAATACAAATAATTTTAAAAAATGGTAAAAGATATTCAGACAAAAATAGTCAAGCAGATGCCAATAAATTACAACTACACAACAGTGGAGCATTAAAAACAAGATGGCGCTGGAAGGGGGTTTTCTTATCTTATTCTTTTTAAGCAATTAATTAAATGAATGACAGATCAGTTTACAGATAAAACTAGATGGGAAACGTGTGCAAGAAGGGTCACAAAAAAGCCCAAGTTAACAGATCCATCATCTCTTAACCACTTACCTTAGCTCAATATATAATTGTGGCCTATTGTGTTTGCTTTTGGGCCATTTAGAGAACTTGGAAGATTTCCTTAAAACCTGCAATCTGATTTTCTAGGCAAGGCAAGGCAAGTTTATTTGTATAGCACATTTCATGTACATGACAATTCAAGGTGCTTTACATACAAACATTGGAAACATTACAGCAAGAAAGCAATAGAAAGAATTAAAAACAAAAATAAAATCAGAAAATGAGAAAATTAAAGAGAGAAAGAAACCTTCAGGAAAAAAAATCAATCGTCATAAAAGGCTGCAAATAGAAAGGTTTTTAACCCTGATTTAAAACTGCTGACAGTGTCAGCATTTATTAGTCAGAGATGTAGTGTCATTTGTTTGTATCTCTCTATATGGCAGTAGCGACAGTAGCAGGACACTGGTGCCAGGGCTTCATAAACACAGCAAATAATCTTAATCCAGCTTCAAACCTCTTTAGATATCAATCTGATGGCATCTGTGGGCAGCAGTTAATACTACAAAGTTTCCATCCAACAATCTACACACCCAGACACTACAAG
Organism: Craterocephalus amniculus; assembly: GCA_036024015.1. NCBI lineage: Eukaryota > Metazoa > Chordata > Actinopteri > Atheriniformes > Atherinidae > Craterocephalus > Craterocephalus amniculus. The sequence continues at coordinate 9,600 of JAVQJG010031727.1, forward strand.
ACACCCCCAAATGTTTACTGTCCTTGTGCTAGATTGCTACAGCTGTTTTGGGTGCATTACGTAATCCCAGTCACAATCAGCACTAAACCTGGGGGGACTGGGCCTTTTCTGTCGTCGTCCCCCTCTGGAACTCCCTCCCACAGTTCATCCGCGACACCACAGACCGTCACTTTTAAATTACATCTAAAAATCCCACCTGTTCCAATCTAGTTTTATTTATCCCATAAACTTTACTTGTATGTTTCGTGCTTTATTTTCGGTCTGTTATTTTCTGTATTTTGCCTTGTTTTGAACTGTTGCTTTATCCTGTGAAGCAGTTTTTTTAAAATTACTTTAGAAACTAAAAGTGTTATCATTATGATTGTAATTATTATTATTATTATTATTATTTGCTGGCTGATTGATATTTAGAATCCTCTCTATTGCAAGGGCTACAACAAAACTGAGGTAGCAGCTCCACCATAAAGATAACTAACAAACAAATAAGACACAACACTATAAAAAAAACATGAAATATTGATATGATAGAATGATAGACTAAAATAAATTAAAAAACATTACATTTCATGGATAGCAAAAAAATTGACTGTATTGCTTATTGCTTAATGGAGTTTATTCTGTATATTTAATTCTATAAAGTTGAACATGTCTGAACTCAGAGTTTAAAGTTTGTGAAACAACAACAGACTCTTGAAAAGTTGTGTTACTCTTAGGAAACATGATTGCCTTGACGTTGTTCTGGGACATCGTTTTTGTTCTCCCCGCATGCAACACTAATCTCATAGCACTTTGTAAAACTGCCACAGAAAGCATAAAAAACAGCTAAAAAGTCAGTGTTTGGATGTATAGTTACACATGGTAAGGTCTGTCTGTCTCTTGGTAGACTCATCTACATGCTACATTTACTTTTGTTTTCAATTTCCCTCTTGCAATTCTGTTAGATTGGTTCATTTAGTGAGACATAGCATACAGGCATTGTCACAATGAACTATTTTCAATAATAACCAAGAATCCTGGAGCATGCATGGTCCATATCTCGCACCATACAATCAGTCTGGGATTATACCATCACACAGTAAAAGGAATGTTATTTGAAATAACCTACCAGCCTATCAAAAACAACTTACCAGAGATTTTAAACACACAAATCCCAAAACAATGCTCTGTGAAAGGTTTTCGTGGGATTGATTTATAGCCAATTATTTACTCACTGCTGAAATAAAACTCTGTTCACAGCTCTACAGTTTCATATGGTCATTTGTACATGAAGACTGACAGCTTGTAAGATTTTTCCAACAGTCTCATGACTTCAGTGTTGTTTCTGATTTAGTATGCCTGGAGGGCAAGATTTAAGGGGATCAGAAGTGGTGGGAGCACTGGTTCCTCAGGGCCAGAAATAACCAATCAACATGTTGAAGGCGATATGGATCCATTTTAATCAGCAATGTTTGAATGATTTGATGCTGGTGAATTGTTTATGACTGCAAATTCAAAAACGGAATCCCAACTACAGCGAGGGAAAGAAAGCAGTTCAAGTGCCAATTCATATGAAGACTGTGGTGGCTGAACAGTGGGTTACACCAATGGATGAGAAGAGAGTTTTGCTCCAAATAGATTCTTAGGCACAAATCTGGATGGCAATATTTTATAAAGTACAAGCTGATTTTAAAGTTTGTATTCACAATCAAATATCAATCACAAAATACTGTCACATACTGAAATACAATAACTTTTGGATGTTGGAGAGAAAGAAAACCTCCCATATGATGTAATAATTTTCCCATCCAGTGTAGTGTTTATATGTTCATGTTGAAAAATCCATCCAAATGCATGCATGTCCTCTGAAATATTTTGCATATTCTTGTTTAAATGAGGTCTCTATCACCCTCTCTTTCTGTCTACTACTCTCTTTGATGTTTTTATGTAATCTTAAGGAGGAAAGTGGGATCATAATGAAGCCACTTTTACATCTGCCATACACCCCTGCACTGCAAGCTCAGTGTTGTCCTCCAACACATTTTAGTTAATACTGTTACATGAGCACTGCTTTTCTTTAAGGGAAGTGTCACATAGAGAAAGAGAGATCAACAACCTGGCAGAGAAATAATCCTCTTGCTAATTAGCATTTCTCCATGTCTTAGCTTTGCTGGCTCTCTCTGTATTGAGTCCACATGAGTTTGGATATAAATCCAGCCCCAGTACTCATCTAGATTTTTACCATCACTGAAATCATGGTTGTCACATATGGAGAAATGTCATCTGCAATTAAAGCAGACATTTAAGCTTAGTTACATGTACAGGTAGTTCCAAAACAAATGGTGACATATTTGAGGAATTTTCTCATTATATAAAGCATAAAAAAATAAATAAGGGTCTCCCTCAGTGTCTCTAGTCTGATGCCAACAGCAAATATTGATACTTGGGTAATGTGATGCCAAAGAACACCTTCATACCTACCATACAATGGATGGATGGATAGATGGATGGATGGATGGATGGATGGATGGATGGATGGATGGATGGATGGGCAGACCTGCAACCATCAGTTAAGAGAGGAACTCCACTGTCCAGAGTTACTGTTACCTTTTACCAGGTATTCATTTTACGTTAATGGTTTTGTTATAGAAAACATTTGCTCGCCAGGTTTTTGGAGTTTTACCAGATGCAGAAAACTTCATCCCACCTGTTGAGCTCATCAATTAACCAAATGTTTGCCTGAGCAACCTAGAGAATTACTGACTGGCTTTCTATCTGTTAATCTGTTGGACTGATGAACTTTCTGATTAACTGATTAAACTGCTTGGCTGTCTCTGGGATGTCTCAGCTATATTCCTGTCCTGTTTCATGAACTGTTACTGCAGCTGTCAGTCGAGGTAAGTGGCTCATTTGAGTATTTCCTCTGCCCTGTGGGGTGCCCAACAAGCCACTAATGGCAACAGGCCTGAGGCAAATATGTTTGCAAAAAGAAATCCACATTCCAACAGTAGTAGCCCTCTGCTACACTGCTGAAGTGAGGCAAGTATGGCATATACAGTAGTGTGCAAAGACACACAATCACCCACACCATTACTCTCCCCCATTCCTTATTAAAGACACTCCTCTTTTGCCTTTTCCCCTCACTAATGCTCATTTTATGCTCTCCTTCTCCCCCATTCCTTAACTTGCATCCTTCAGCTCCCACCCATCTCTGTAAAGAGTGGTCTGTGTGCTACAGGATGGTAATTAAAGTCTGCAGTGATTGGAAATATATCCGCAGACCATATAATTTTAATGCCAGGGCCCTAATATGCCAAGATACTGGCTGTAATTGGATTTTGATTGGTTACTAATGAAGATGCACTTCCTGGGAGACAGACGTGACAAGTCATCTGTTTTACCCCTGCATCCCAGAGAGTTTGCACACTCACATGAGCATAAGTAATGAAAGTTCAAACTTGCATGCGGAGCAGAGATTTATATGCTTGCACATGTGCAAGTGCAAACATCTGAAGATCTGCTCTCACATACTCACAAACACACACAGCCAGTAGGTCTTTTTTTTCTGCAGCACTTAAACAACACAGCAACAGAAATATAAAAGCGCATTAGTCAAAGCTTGTCCATCAGACAGAACAACCACTCAGCAGATTATACCAAACACATACTTTTCATAGCTTTGGGATGCAGCTACAACGTTGCTGCATGTCAGCTATAATAACTAACACATTTCAGCAGCTGCCCACTGTCTTTTTTGACATTTTGATTTGAAACAGCTGTTAAACTACCGAAGATGATGCGACAAGAGAGATACAGTGAGTGGTTAATCCCACTGGATGTTGTGTGCTACGCAGCGTAACAGAATAAATAGACTACAAAGCTGTTTCATCATTACGTAAGGGTTTACATGAGGGAAAGCAGGGATAATTACAGTCAAAAGCTTCAGTATTAGCCATGCTTATCTGAGCCTGTGGTATAGCAAGTTTAGATATTGGCTAGATTCAAGCCATTTAAAATGGGCTAATAGGCCTATGATTTAAAAAACCAAAAAACAGCAAACCAGATCAATCCTTGCATTAGACACACCGAGGCAGCTATGCTACAGAAGTAAGACTTGAATAATCAGTGGGCTAGCTAGTCCAAATTTTCAAATTTTTCAAATAACTCTACTTTTCACATCTTTTGTACAAAGTGTGGATCTCAAATTACTTACCTGTTTTTCAAATGTGTTTTTATATCAAGTAAAACCAGGTTTATATTACAAAACACTACAAAAATTAACAAAATTTAAATGTTATTTAGGCTGCAAGCACAAAAAAAAATAGGCGGTGCAGTAGACGAGGTGGTCTTAAGGATGTTGAATAAGTTGTGGGTTCTTCTTCATTCCATGTTCACCAGCTATACCACTGGTGTCCATGACCCTCCCTTCCATGATGACGATAATTTGTTAAAAATCAGATAGGTCTTCCCGCAGTATCCTATTTGTTTCAAATAAATTTGGAATTTTTATCATGGCTGTCAAAATTAAACCATTAACAATGAGATAAATCTAAATTTAACTCCTCAATTCTTCAACATGAATCTTCCTTATTTATGAAGAGAGATAGTTTTCAAGCCTTATATGTCTCTGCACACCTTTCTTCCTGTCCAGTCAGGTAGATCCTGCCCCCCTTTTGTGTTTGTTCTCAGCACACATTTTAATTTTTGCCTCTGTTTGGTGCACAATCAGACCAGACTTTCCTTCTACTGATTACATCTAGATATTGACCACAATAGCTCCTCCTTTTGCTTCTGACATATTATCAAGGTAAGGAATTAGATTTTCTTTCAATGTGGGACTGTGGGATAGCATTTTCTTTTTGTTCTTCTCACAACATTTTAAAAATAGATGTTTTATTCTCTCAGCACACAGTCCTTTGTCAAAAACCTACCATGTAGCTGCTGGAAACTTCTTAACTCTTGTGATGCCGCTTGGCAAGTTTACACACACGTCAGAAATAGTTATTTAAAAGGGATTCATCTAATGCCAGTACATCTTCATAGAAGCAGATTAGTCCACCCACACTGCTTAGGCTGAGATGTTTGTACATTTATTCAAACAGACTACCGTGTTTGACAACCTGGACTAAATTCCAGTCAACCATAAAAGTGGAGAAACTGTCACATTGCTGTTGTGCTGTTTCACCTTTACATGTTATTCAGCAGCAGACATGTTTTATTTCCATGCTCAGACTGTTTTTTTCTTCTCTTGACCCCACACCAGAGTTGAGCTTTAAAAAATTCTCACCTCATTATTGCTGAGAAACATCTAAACTCTGTCTTCACTTTCTGCAAACTAAAGTTTAAAATATTTGCTGTTTGAGAATTAATGTTAAACTGACTGCCAAGTTCAAGTATGCCCCCCCCACGCCCCCATGAGGCTCAAAATGAGGCAATTATGTGCGCCTTAATGGGAAATGACTACATGTCTACAAACAAATGTCCTCCCCTTTATTTATTGCATGTGAATGTGTTTCTCTGAATGTGGATGTAAACATGTCTCTCCTGACACTTCATTAAGCATTCAGTAAGTAGCCCAAATATCTTCCCAATGAATCAGTTACAAGAATAAATTGGAATTGCTGTTCAGATTAGGGCAAAAACATCTATTTCCCCCCCTGTCTCTCGCACACACACAGACACACACTATGTTCATCACTTTCAGTGTTTCTTTTTTAGATTATCTCGTTTTATTTATCAGAACTACACAAAAATATCTGCCTCCCTGATTACCCTTAATCTCTTTTTGCCAGCCCCCCTCCGATCCTTTCCTCATGCTCTCCTTAAAACTCTTCATATGCGCCGTCTGTGCCTTTAATCTAACATCTCATTTAGTGGAGCTAAAAGAAGGTCAAAAGCTGATATGAAATTTGCTTTTCTCTCCTCCTCTTCCATCCTCCACTAATTCCTCGTCTCACTCGCCTCCTCCTCGGCTTTCATTTTGCCTCTTTTGAATTTTCATCAAATATCCTCTTTTTGTTATGTCTCATAAGTTTTTCTCTTCAATTTTGTCTCTGTCCTTCATTAACCTCTTGAATCATCACCTTCTCTTCCCCTACAGTACCTAACTCTCCTCTTTATGCACCTCTGACCTCTATTAGATATAACCCCCTTATCGGTTTAAATATCTTTAATGCCTTCTGAATAATGATGTGTGTGAGAGAGACAGAGTTTGGATGAGTAATCATATGTAACTTATGGCTGGTTTATCTTCCAGGATTTGAGAGAGAGATCTTTGGCTGACTGAGCTGGACCGTAGGAGGTTGTGGGCTTATGCGTACGTGCATTTGTTTGTGTAATCGCAGGAACACATAAGGACAATAATCTGTCGAAGCATCTGCGTCTCAGAGGGCCACTTATGATTTCCAACTAGGAAAAAACACACACACACATACACACATTCAGACTGGCTGGCTATACACAGACACTTGAACTATTTTCTTACGAATATGAGGTGTACGTGATGAAGAACCCACCGCAAAATAGGACAGAAATGACAAGACATATTTACTGCTTTCTTTCTGATTAAACGACTGAAAAAAGATATATATGTAAGTCAAATAAAATTTTATTTCATTGGCTGGTATAATACGCTGCCTGGCCAAAACAGATATATTTTGTTGGACCACCTTTAGCTTTTATTCCAGTGTTGCCTTTATTTATCATTAAGATCTTGTGATGATGATGGGAGAGTCCTACCACTGCACAAAGTCTTCTCCAGCACATCTGATTTTCAGCGGAGTTCAGGTCTGGATTCTGTGGGGGCCGATCCACGGCCTGCACAGACTTGATGGCTGCATCACTTCATACTTCTCTCTTCTTACCCTGATACTCCCATCACACTGGAATAGGGTCAGTTTGGATTCATCACATGATCTTCTTTCTTTGCTCCAGAGTTCAATCTGTATGCTCCCTAGCAAATTGAAAATTTTTTCTATTAGTCTCTATTAGTCTCACTGATTAGTGGTTTTCTTACAGCTACACAGCTGTTCACTCACAGCCGTCCTGACACATTCCATCACACTTTTCAAACTTTTCTGCGTTAAGTTGCATTATGAATATTTTTTTTTCATGTTAAATCCATCCTCCATCACTTTATTATAAAAGTTCATAATGTAAACATATTTTAATTAGTGACTTAAAGGAAATAAATGTCTGGGAAGTAAAGTATCTCCATACAGAAGAAGTTAATACAAACCGGGCTTATTGTCATTATTGACAATTAATAAAAGTTATGGCAATTGAGGGTGAAGCTGATTTGCCGATGAACTAAAGCACATAATGGATAATTTGACACAAGCGCAGTCAAGGCTAAAGCAGAAACTGCTTTCCAACAGTTTAACCTGGAAGTGAGGACGAGGTGGTCAAATGTGTCAAGGCTGCACCAGGATCTAAAATGTGGCCAAGAGTTTTCACAGGAACAAGGGTTTAAGACAGGTGGGAGACCAGCTGTGTGGAAACTATTTTCTCAAGGATATAGGAAAGGATTTTTAGAGAGGGAAGAACCAGGGGTCATAACTCATCCTTCTAATAGTCAGCATGGGTTCATCTGACCCTAAACCATCTTTACAAGCTCTAAGAAATGTCTCTGTTGAGGAGAAGCATACTGGGTAAAGGGTCTGTGAATGACTGGAGACCCTATATCACTTTCACTTTCTATGTAACATACCAAGCCCCTGATTTATCAAAAGGTTTGTGTCTCTTAAGACAGGCGCAAATTAAATAATGGTTGCAAAAAAAAGCTGCTGCTGATTTATCAACCTGTCGCAAATCGGAGTGTGCCAAAAAAAGGTTACAATATCACCCAATTCATTTTGCACTTTTGTCGCGAATGAATGTGGAATCTCGGACCAAAAATAAGTGTTTAGCAGATTGGAGCAGGAGTGTTGTAAAAAATAAAAAATAAAAATAAAAATCCACAAAGGAAAAAAAAAAACCTCTACCTTAAATTAGCTAGTATGAGAACATTCTGTTGTAAATTTAGACCCATAAACCTAATCGGGGTGTGACTAAACATGCAGCAAGTAGAGAGGGGAATTAAAAGGAGGATCCAGTTCCAAACTTTTAAAAAGCAGTGGAATTAAATGCTTCTTGGATCAATAACAGTAAATGCAAATGAACAAAACTGTACAGATGTGTCTAACTGCTTAGGGAGTGGTAGCCTGAACCACTGTGGGCCCTTGAGCAAGGCCATTTCATCTGATGTTCAGATGTTGACAAACTGTTGCCAAGCTAACATTAGCTCAGACAAGGCAGTGGAAGTGTAAAATCTAATAAAATGCACCCTTTTGTCAACAGAACCTGACCTACATTTCAGGTGGATTAGGTTATTTAGTTTGTGGTGTCTTTTTGATGACCTGGGTTGAAATTTAGACCATTATACACCACCACCACTGGAACCAACACTGATTGACTTCCTTGAAATGACATGCTGGAGTAAAAATCTTGCACTGGAGCAAGTCTTAATGAATTTTTTAAAAGAAGCATTTAGAGCATGACGCAAAAAAACTCTGTAATGAAATCAAGGGCGGCCAGTTTCAATTAACTTGCTGAGGAACAGGTCTTTTCCAAAAGCAAGAACTTAAAAAAAAAAAAAAAAAAAATCTGATTAGTTTTAATGTCTGCCAAATTGAGAAATAATTTAGAATGAGCACCATCATTAAAAGTGATTCACCTTCTCCTTTCAAGTTTGCAAATGAGTGAAGTGAAAGTGAATTGACTTTAGCCCCATCGCCAATACTAATGACAGTTGTTCAGGTTGGATGGCAGCTCCTCATGGCCCGAGAGGAGACACTAATGCAAATACAGGCTATGCCATATTAACTGGAGTCTGCAGACAATTAGGTGGGGATGAAAATAAAGGTGTCCTGGAGAGAAGGGAATGAAGAGGCCATATAAGGAGGTAAAAAAAATGGATGAGGCACAGATATAGATAATAAATGACTGGAAATAGATATTTGCTAGAAATCGCCTTCTATCCAAGCAAATCCAGTCTAGAAATCTGGACGTTCTGGGTCTGAATATAGCTCCCTATTTTCCGCCTGCTCCTTTGGATGAGGTTTAATCTCACCTAATGTGAGGATGAAGAGGGCCAGCAAG